>JANTPZ010090037.1:0-14549 GCA_025593235.1 Vachellia pachyceras
CAATCTTCTTTGGCATCCTTTGTAAAGATCCTCTAGATTAAAACAAGTTTGTGTTCTGATGCCAAAGGTTTCATGTCTTTATTCTTTTCGAAATTAACAGGATACTGATTATCAGAACCAACACTAAAGGCCATACGCTTCCTCCTCGTCGTAGCAGCAATAGTATTAGTAGTATATGCCTTATTATAATAATAATAATTGTTATTATTATTATTAAGAGGGTCTGTTTGGCTATCGTCATAAATATTTCGCTTTGTTGGGTTAGCCAGAACCTCGAAAGCCTCTTTATCTGCTTGAACTTAGCCTTTGCTTCTTTCATCTTCATGGGGCTTTCGTTATTCTTATCTGGATGCCACTTCATGGCTAGATTCTTGTATGCCTTCTTCAACTCATTGTCATTCGCTTTGCGTGACACTTGAAGTATCTTGTCGTAGTCTATGACGTCGCACATGTTCTTCTTCATTAATCATATGAGAAGAAGAATGGTGAAGAAGAAGAAAACCATAGCTTGGTGATTAGCCAAAGGATTGTGAGGATGACGTTGATATTAGATCCCACAGAGAAATCTATAAAGATGTCAAGAGATGTGTAGTATGTAAGAGGACTAGCAACACATGATGAAAGAAAGAAAGAAGAATATGATGTTTGGTAGGTTGTAAAGGCTTCTGGGATATCCTTTTATAAGCATTGGATATAGTATCAGAATAATAATAAAAAATAAAAAAATTAAATAATTAAAACTAAAAATAAAATAATTATAAAAAATAAAAATATAAAACTAACATTAATCCAAACATTGGTATCAGAATTATATATTATGTCCTGACAATATTGGTATCAGAATTATATATTATGTCCTGACAATCTTGAAGTCATTTGTGCTTGAGGTATTGGTTTTAGCAAACTATTATATTTCAAGTTAATAAAAAAAACACATAATATTTTGGAGTTCTTCTTTATTAGAATCATATATAAAGCTCCTAATTGTCAAATCCATCACAAGTATCTTACAAATTAATTGAGTTGAGCCATGTTTTTTAAGCTATATGACCATAAAAGGCTTACAATTTTAGGCTTAAGTGATGAATTAAGAGATACAAGTCATAAGTTGACATATATTGGTCCTAACCATATTATAAATTGATCTAAATGAAGTCTGAAGGCCTTGTTTTTTGTGAATCTCTTTGTCCATGCGAATTTCACTGAGTTAAAGCTCTAAAGTCCATCTCGTCATCATCTTGCACAATATCTGTTTTTTTGCCACTATTTCAAAATTCAACCTTAGCCTACAAACACCTCTTAGAATATTCATGAAATCAAAGCAGAAATACTATTCTTTCAAGTTGATTAATTTAATAGAAGCAACCTGTCGCCCGCCCTTTAGGAACTCCACGAGTGGTGTAACCCGTTTAAACCCGTACCTATTGGTACAGGTCTAAACAGGTGGGGCAGCACGGGTAATGGGTTACCCGTGTCACCCCTTGAATTACAGCATGAGCCCTTTGTCCTTTGGGTTTTAGCTTCTTGATCCAAATCCTTTGTAACCATTTCTTTTTCCATTAAATTGGGCTTCCTTATGATCAGCCCACTTAAGAGCTTTTTAATTTCCTTACCTATGATTTTAATACCCATTTTAGAGTGATTTCCTTCAAACTCCACGTGTCTGCTTAGATAATTTGTCTTCTCAATAGCCTCCACTATATCCTTCTTTTTCTCATACGCAATCAATGCTTTTAGTTTTGTCAGACATAGCCATACCTGTCACTTTTCCTAACTCGTGCTTCTCGTCCAGCAAATCTTCTCATCTAAATCCTCAAAAATTGCAAATCTTGACTTGTTGCTGAAATTAGTCATCTCCCTTGGACTATTGTCACTTTGAGCTATAGGTTTCTATCCTCCTTTCTTCTCTACCTTCCTTGAGCTCCGAACTGCGTTCGATCGTGGGTGAATCATCCAAGCACCGAATTTGGTACAAGCCGAAGGAAAAGTAGCGAAAATGAGAGAGGAAGTAAAGGAAATTTAGTATATTCTATTCAGATGCTTCTTACAGTGCGAAGCCGTTTATTAATAAGCTTCTTCTCGTAGCTGCTATACAGCTTGATAACAGAAAGACAGCTTGATAACAGAAAGATAACTACTCCACGTGACATTCTGAAATGTCACACGGCCTAACGACTCAAAGCTGAAAGACAATGCAAAAAATACACACATAACAGAATAGTGGCCCAGTCCCCAGCGTGCCTTGACCCTGCAACTCGTAATAGTGGCCCTGATGGGAAAAGGCCATGAACTGCTCACCCATATCAAAAAATGATCCTGCCCAGCTGGCGAAGCCATTAGGCCCCTAATATGAGATCGAACTGGCCCACGTCTAAGACGAGGAAGTCAGCCTCGAACGTGGATCCAGCCATTGACCACTGAAGATCCAAGCAAGTTCTATCCGCCCTTAGTACCGGTAATGCGGGTTGGGCCCGTGGGCCCATCCCGCCATTTTTTGGAGGCATCAGCCCACCAGGCAGAAGGGCTGATCCAGCCCGCCCCGCCTGGCCCGCGGGTTATGTCCGCCAGCCGACTTTTTTATTTTTTTAAAATTTTTTTTAAATTATTATATCTTATATATTTTTACCTTTTTCCATCCCAATATTTTTTATAAGGATAAAAGTAATATTAAATTCTATTTTTAGGAAATTATTGAACACTTATTCATAGAATTTGAAAGAGAATAGTATAAATATGCAATCTTATAGGAAAAAATTGGGTAAAAATGAAAAAAGAATTTATTTTTATTTTTTAAAAAAATAAAAAAGTTGGCGGGTTGGCCCATTTTACCGGTACTATCCGCCCTGAGCGTTCGTCCGCCAGCTACACCTACTCGGAACATGTGACTGAAATGAGCCGGCAAATGAAGTCGTTTATCCAATGCCGTGTTGATGACGTTATGTGAGCTGCCCGTGTTGATGAGAATTTCAACTCTCTGCTTCTTAATAAAACCTGCTATGTGAAGGGTGGACGCGTCGCCTCTGCCGAGGATGGTGTTAATCACCGCTGTTGGTTGCTCGTTCACTCCCTGGTCCAGCGTTTCTGTGGTGTCAACAAATTCCTCATCTTCCATATCTTGGACAACGAGCATCATGGCATGGGATTCCTTGCACCTGTGAGAGCTTGTATACTTATCGTTGCACCAATAATAGAGGCCTCGCCGTCGTCGATCTTCCATATCCTTCTTCGACAGCGTGATGGATGGTTTTCTAGTAGCAGGGCTGGAGGAGGCGGTAGAGTTTAATGGGGCCATCGTCGGATTCTTCAATGCGGGTGACTGATAACGAGGACCCATAGGAGAACCCCCTGTTGTGTGTGAGAGGGCTCCGATGGGGGTGGGTCGACCCAGAAAACCAGTGACGGAAGATGGTTGTCGCCAGGCATTGACGGTACGCTCTTGAATTCCAGCCATCTGCATCATGCTCGGTAAGTTAGGTGGTTTAAATGCGTCCACCGCTGACTGCACATCCAGGCGAAGGCCACCTAAGAAACAATCCATGGCGATGTGCTCAGGAATGTCAACCTCCGTCAACAGATCGTCAAAAGCTTCAATGTACTCTTCAACAGAGGTGAGTTGCTGCAATTGCTTCAGTTGGACCATCGGATTAATGTGCTTGGCGTCGGAGAAGCGAGCTTCCATGTGAAGCAAATAATTCTCCCAAGGGATATCCTCCTCGCGTCGTGACTTCATGAAGTTCAAGTGCCACTTCAATGCTTTGCCCTCCAAATAGATGCTGATGAGTCGAATACGTTGGTCAGGCGGTGGGGCATCAACAATAAAGAACTGCCGGCAGCGATAGACCCATCCACGAAATTCAACACCATCAAAGCATGGCAATTCCACGCAAGCTTGCTTCGTCAGAGGGAGGTAGGGAGGTGCAGAACCGTAAGAGCTGAATTGACTGGGGTTGTTTCGTTAAGGTGAGCTTGAGGACCCGCCATTGTTGTCACCATTACTGTGAGACGCTAGGGACGCTACGCTGGCCACCAACTCCTTCAAGGAGGCCTCAATGCGTTTTAGTCGTGCACGATCGTCAACTGTAGCAGCGGCCTGCATATCCATGCGCCTTTCGAGCTCGCTAAGGCGATCTGTTGATCGAGTGTCTAGCGCCATCGCCAGGCAAGGCTCTGATACCAATTTGGTACAGGCCGAAGGAAAAGTAGCGAAAATGAGAGAGGAAGTAAAGGAAATTCAGTATATTCTATTCAGACACTTCTTACAGTGCGAAGCCGTTTATTAATAAGCTTCTTCTCACAGCTGCTATAACAGCTTGATAATAGAAAGACAGCTTGATAACAGAAAGATAACTACTCCACGTGACATTCTGAAATGCCTCATGGCCTAACGACTCAAAGCTGAAAGACAATGCAAAAAATACACACATAACAGAATGAACCACATTGGTCTTCCTCCGTTGGCTTCTTTTTCGACGCATCTCTCGACAATGGCGATTTTGCTCGGTTCTGTTCTGGTTCAGCAGCGGCACCGCTTGTTCTAGTTCTGTTCTGGCGGGTCCATTGATGGAGGTTTCTTAGCGGTGGTGGTTCTTTCAATAGTGAACTCTATAAAAGAGAGACTGGAGCTGCAATCGAACCTTCGAGGTGAGGCGACAGAGAGTGCGATGGAGAGGGAGGCGACGATGACGTGACGGGCCTAGGCTAGGGCACTGAGAGACTGGGAGTGGGCAGCGGAGTGCGCTGAGCCGCTGGCTGAAGAACACGTGATTGGGTAATGGGTTTGTCCGTTTGGGACTTTGGGCTGGGTGGGGAGTGAAGGTTTTTTTTAATTTATTGGGTTAGTATTATCATGGGCGGGCACGGCTCCCCAGGGCTGAACCCGTGTCCGCCCCGTGAAAGCATCTACAGTCCGTTTTGAACCTGTCCGTCACTAATCCAAAACGAACAAATTTAAACGGGTATTTTAAACAGGGTTACGGGTGTGGTAAAACAAACACACAATGAATGATAAATTTTGGAGAAATTAATGAAATAAGCCACCAAATTTATTAACTTCACATCATTTTATTGACTTAAATTAGATATAATATCCCACGCGATCAACCTTTTTTAGCTACGATCATAAAGAGCCGGCCCAATTGATTCAGCTTATTTCTCCGACTCTACTTATATGATAGTTGGGCTACTTTATATGTACTTTCAATTCAATAGTTTTATCAAAATCAATTTATGTAATCATCACTTTTACTTATCATTATGGTGAGATCTGCATGATCTAAATATAGTTTCAATGATTCATTATTTTAAATTCTCAATTGATGATTTTTAAATTAAATTATCAATTTTTAAAAAATGTCAATTACAAAATATTTTTATTTTAGAATCTACCATATTATTAAAATAACTTTTAAAAATAAAATAAAAAATAAAATTTAAACGGTTCATATTCTGGTTCACATTACCCTCTTTAGAATTAGGTTTAGCGCTTATTGCAATGATAGAATTTTAATGGTCAAGAATCAAGATTTTCAAGTAATGATTTTCAATAATGAGCACTGAAATCACTCCATATATAGTTTTATGATACACTTCAACTTAAGTTTTGGATCATCATGCTTATATAAAAAATTGTTTGACTTATAAATAAATGAATAAACAAAAGTTCCTTCACCTCTTATTTAGAGAATTCACAAAAATAAAGATATACTTTCCGTAGGTGAAATATTTATTTTAAATTTTTACAATATTTTATTGTTAAAATATCAAAAATATACTCTCGCCGGAATGAATGTAAATTCGTTTCTTTGAGTATAATAATTATTATTCAATAACCAATACAATCAAGTTACTCTGAGAGATTATTTGATGCCATTTTGTAAATTGTCCATCAACATTTTTCTTCCCAAAATCTTTTTTTCTTATTACCGTTAATATTCTGTTTTATGTGAAGCAGCATTTGTTCATCACACAGCCATAACTATAGGTACCCTTCCAAATATCTTGCGGCCATACTTTTTTATATCTATATTGATATTTATTTATTTAAATTAAAAATATTTTATTCATTTTATTTTTCCTGAGTTACGTTCGTGGCAACATGAGTTATTAAAGTTGAAGGAGGGAGTTACGTAAGAGAATATGATATTGATATTTGATATAAACTCATTATAATTGTTTATATCTTTTTATTTCTCCTACTTATCATTGTTATACAAGATCACAAGTTTTTAAATAAAATATATTTGATTTAATATCATGAAAAAACCAATTTTTATAGTATTTATTTACTTTGTTAATAATTTAATATCTGTTTTTTTTAATTTCTTATTTAGATTAATTTTTATAATATTTAATAATATATTATTATAGAATTATACTTACATCAACTTTCTTATATTAATGATATTATAGATCCCATTTTTCTATGTTGATTTATAATTAAATGATATTTAAAATAGAATACATGTTACATGTTATTGGAGAGGATGATAGTACGTGGATCTAAAGAACTTGACACAAGTATTTTCCTTTATTATATTATTTTAATATATGAATATATTTTATTAATTTAATAAAATTATTTAATTTTAATATTCATTTGTTTCTTACTTTATCCAATTATATCCTTCCAATTTACTTAAAGATAATTTTCAAGATGCTAAATATAAAATTTTTCATTAAACTTTTTTCATCAAAATAGAATTTTTTTTAATAAACCATCCCGCCCAAACTGTCCTCCCCTTTTCCGTTCGTTCACTTCAAATAAACCATCGAGGCACTCTCTCGCTCCCTCCCTCGCAGACGGCAGTTTCGCAAATCGCAGAACAAGTCGCAAGGCACTCTCTCGCTCCCTCTCTCGCAAACGGCACCGGACACGGTGGTTTCAATCCCAGCTTCCGCTCTCTCACCGACACAAGTCTCTCTGCGTCTCTCGTAGACGGCAGTTTCGCTGATCGCAGATAGCACTCGCACGGCACTCGCGCCCATTCCGGTAGAAATTACTTCCTTCATTCTTTTATCTGTTGTTTCCTGAAACTACTGTTGCTTCTCCTTCTTCTTCCTCTTTGGCATTCTAACTTGCAGTCGTTCTTTTCCCTCTTTTTCTGGGTTCTAAGGAATCTCAGTTCTTCATTGTTATAATGAAAATTATTTTGTGGGCTTTTTTTTATTGCGTTAGTTTTTATCACATTTCTTCACATCTTTATAGATTTCTCTGTGGAATCCAATATCAACGTCATCCTCACTATCCTTTGGCTAATCACCAAGCTAGGATTCTCTTCTTGTCAGAGGATTAATGAAGAAGAACATGTGCGACGTCGTAGACTACTACAAGATACTTCAAGTGTCATGCAAAGCGAATGACGATGAGTTGAAGAAGGCATATAAGAATCTAGCCAGGAAGTGGCACCCAGATAAGAATATTGAAAGCCCCATGAAGATGAAAGAAGCAGAGGCTATGTTCAAGCAAATAAAAGAGGCTTTCGAGCTTCTGGCTAACCCTACGAAGCGAAAGATTTATGATAATAGCCAAACAAGTCCTCTAAATAATAATAATAATTGTTATTATTATAAGGCAAATACTTGTAATACTACTACCGCTACGACAAGGAGGAAGCGTACGGCCTTTGGTGTTGGTTCTGATAATCAGTATCCCGTTAACTTCGAAAAGGCTAAAGACATGAAACCTTTGGCATCAGAACACAAACTTGTTTTAAGTTTAGAGGATCTTTACAAAGGATGCCAAAGAAGATTGAGAATCTCAAGGAATGTTGTCGATGGTCTTGGGTACGTACATAATAACTCTATGTTTCTAGTTTTGAATAGACTTTGCAACTTATGTTTTATTATTCTATATAACCTATATGGTTACTATTCTAAACATTCTGCTTAATTTGGTGGTAATAGCATAATAGGTCATCTGAATAAGAGACTTAGAGTCATAATATACAATATACCTGAAGAAGTATAAAAATAATCAATGTTATGGAGAAATTTTACTGTGTTATTATCTTGGTTATATATGCTTGTTAGCCTTGTAGTGGCGGTGGAATGAATATTTAATTTAATTAGGCAAAACTTTAAAAACAAAGTGGTATCTGACTTTATTAAAAGTTTTAGCTTCGCCACTTAATTTTATAAAATATATTTTTAGTTTTCTAAGTCTAACAACATTAGTGCCAATTGCCAAATGATGACTTTTTGTGTTAAATCATCTTAGTACTAAAATATTAAACTTAATATGAAAATATGCTAACATTTAATCATTCTTATCTTTAAATTTAAATGTGGGAGTTAGATCTAACAGAAATGGTTAGTTTCTCCCAATATGACAATCAATGTGTCAAATAGAGAACATGTAGATATGATAAATGTGGGAGTTGGGTCTAATGGAAATAGTTAGTAGGAAGATATTAGTGCCTAAATATATGAACATGCAGACCTGATAAACTTTTATTAAAAGTTAATTATCTGATCATATGCTGTAGTGTATCAGTACTTCATATTTTTTTTCATAAACTAATGTATATCTAAGTTGCACAAGTTTTTAATCCTTTATTCTTTTTGCAGAAACATGATGACTGTTGATGAAATATTGGGGATAGAGGTGAAGCCAGGTTGAATGAAGGACACAAAGATAACATTTCATGGGAAAGGGAACCAAGTCCCAGGATCTTCTTGTCCTGGTGATCTTGTTTTCTTGGTGCAAGAGAAACCTCATAGGATCTTCAAAAGAGAAGGGAATGATTTGGTGACCACTCAAAAGATTTCCCTTTTAGAGGCTCTCACGGGCAAAACAATTAGAGTTACAACGTTGGATGGAAGAGAAATAGAAATTTGTGTTACAGATATTGTCGTGAAACCAGACATGGAAATTGTGATCCATGGGGAGGGCATGCCCTCCATTACTACACCAGGCAAAAAAGGGAATTTCAGAATTAATTTTGATATTATCTTTCCATCTTCACAGCTTACTGCTTCGCAAAAATGTGAGCTAAAGAAGATTTTTGATGAAGATCATAATTAATTAGTTCAAGGGTTAATACAATGTTTCATCTTGCTCTCATTTCAATGACGCTTAAATGTAATGAAACAAGAGTGAATTCTATGTATTTGGAGAAGTAATTAATCTCTCCCTTTTCCTTTTGCACATTTTCTTCTCCTAGTCACTTTATTATCATCGGATTTAAATTTTAAAGTGCTTAATAATTTATGTTATACAAAACTATTATTATAATTATATGTAAATAAATTTAAGGGAAAATTCTAATAAAAGAACATTGAATTACTCAAATTCTAATTTTGGTCGATAAAAGAAGGATATTATTTGTGGGTTGTATTTGAATAGAAGAACATTCTGCCATATATATAGCGGAATGTTCTTACTCGTTCACTTTCCCTATTAGAGAAATATGATATTTAAAACCCAGAAAAAGAGAGCAAGTGTTCATGAGTAAAATCAATGGTGATATCATTACTCTTATTTCTTCAAGTATCATCCACTTTACCCTTACACTGCCCCAATATATTAATATTACCTTTTTAACATTCTTCTCAAATTGTTCACCAACATTGGAAAAAAATAAACTAGTCCTTTTTCTTATGTTTGGCCTCAAGTAGATGTTATTTTCTGTGTTAACCTACATAAGTATCCTGCAAATTAATTGAGTTTAACCATGTTTTTTAAGGCATATTGCCATAAAAGACTTGCAATTTGCGCTTAAGCGATGGCCTTATGGCCCAATTAAGAGATAGAAGTCATAACTTAGCATACATGGGCCCTAACCTTGCTATAAATTGACCCAAATGAAGTATGAAGGCCTTGATTTTTGTGAATCTCCTTGTCTATGCGAATTTCACTCAGTTAAAGCTCCAAAGTCCATCTCGTCATCATCTTGCACAATATCTGGGTCTCTATCACTATTTTAGAATTCAGCCTTAGCCTACAAACACCTCTTAGAGTATTCATGAAATCGAAACAGAAATACTTTTCTTTCAAGTTGGTTAATTTAATAAAGAGTAATAATAGGAGCAATATACATTTTAGCCCTTGCTGTTAAAAATGTTAACTTTGACCATTATACTCTTATTGAAAAATTAGTCAATTTTGACGGTTAACGTTAATATTTTTAATGGCATTAGTGAAATGTCTCATTTTAAAACTCCTGTGTCCAAAATAGCCACTCGATTCCATGTGACCAGTACCCATTTGCACAAACTTTTATGTTATTTTTACCACTTTACCCATATATATTTCATCGTTCTTGGTAACATGGAATCCGAATTTATATTTAACAATAATAATTGCATATTCGTTTTAAGACAATGACCTTTTTTATTTTAGTTTTTTATCGTAATGTTAAATAATAAACATATTGATTTTTATTAAATGATTTATCAAAATAATTTTGAATTTATCTGGTTAGCAGTCAATTTAATTTATCCTTTGCAATTTTGTCGTATGATGTACCTTTGTTTTCAAGAATAATAAAATATTCACCACTTATATATACAAACACAATATAGTAGTTTGTTATTTCAAAGATTTAATTTCTTTTCCCTTTTTTCAAAGAGACTAGCATTGGTTCTTGGAATACCATCTTTATAAAAATACGTCGGAAGTATATTTTGAAGGGATGTGTTTACACACTTACATATGTATATATATTCTATAAATCAAAATAATATCATTCATAAAGTTATCTCTTTTATAAATTTTTCTTGTAAACGGAAAAAATATATATACACAATTTTTCAAATAAACATTTTGCAAACATATACAGAATATGGTAATTTTAATATCCGATAATATTTACGAAAAAAAAATGTAATGGGTCCCATAAATGGGCAAAATATTTTAATTTACTTGGATAAGATGGAAGGAAATAATTCCCATAACATTTTTTTGTGTGTAACATAAGAAGATGCATGCATTCAAAATAATTCAACTGATCATTGCACAACGAATCAAATTTAACTCCTTATGTATAATAAGCATAACAAAAACTAGAAGAAAATGAGGAACCTCCCATATCCAATATAATATAAAGAAATTACATATAAGTCTTTGGTTAAGGTGGTAAATAGCCTCATCATCATAACATATGTTCTGTTGGAATATGGGCTAATCCACCCTTATTGGATTAGGCCCAAAATGTGTTTTGGGGCAAAAGTATGAATAACAGAATTTGTAGGAACAAAGTTGTAATATTCCCAAAAGTGTGAATTTGAATATTAGATCCTATTTGCGTGGGAATATTTTTTTGATGGGCAGTTATATTCCTTTAATTAATAAAGGATAACTCTCACGTTTATTCCTTTAATTAATAAAGGATAACTCTCACGTTTTCATCAGATAACACAATAGACGAGAGACATAACGTATGGAGAACATTTTTCTCCCGCCTCCCTTCTCAAAAAAGTTCCCTTCTCCTCTCCTCTCTTCTCCCGGTGTGCATTTGTTGTGTATTGCGTTTTGGATCCACCCTTGTGATCCTCAACTCACGTGAGTATTTGTGGAAGCATCTACAGATTCGTAATTCGGTATCTACATGTACACCCGAAATCCTTTATGTTCGAATTCCAGGAATGCACATGTTGGAAAAGGCAATTTTAAGCCCAAAGTTTGTTGTCCGGTGATTTTTAATCATATTCTAAGAAAATATTGGGGAAAATCTCATTAAATGATGGTTAAATTACATAAATTCTAATTTGGGTAACTAGACTTAACAAATCATTAATCAGATTGTCTAACACAATTTGATATTTAAAAATTGGATCAAATTACTTATACTTTAGTTATTAAAAATAAAAAACTAGTATTATTTTTAGTTTTCGAAGAGTGACACTCTCATCACATAAGAGATCCAAAGATAGCACCTTTGGCCTCTTCCTTTTCTGCTATCCGAAACTTCTCTCTTCTTCGTCTTCACCAATCTTATTCACAATGAAACTTACCCTTTTTTTTTTTTTTTGCTTTTGAGATCTCTCTAGATTTCTTTTTTAATTTACGATGGGTATATTACAAAGTTTTCCACATGATATCCCACGGGATCAACTCCTTTTAGCTGCGATCCTAAATAGCTGGCCAATTGATTCGGCTTATTTTGCCAACTCTACTTATTTGATGATTAGACTACTTTGGTGTACTTTCAATTCAATAGTTTTATGAGAATCAATTTAGGTGATCATCACTTGTACGGTGAGATCTCCATCATTTAAATATAGTTTCAATGATTCATATTTTAAATTCTCAATTGATGATTTTTAAACTAAATTATCAACTTTTTTTAAAAAAAAAGCAATTAAAAAATTATTTTTATTTTAGAATCTACCATAATATTAAAATAATAATTGAAAAATAAAATAAAAAATTAAATTTGAACGGTTGGTGCACATTACTCTCTTAAGAATTTAGTGCTTATTGCAATGACAGAATTTTAATCGTCAATAATCAAGATTTTCAACTAACGAAATCACTCCATTTTTATCTCAGATATAGTTTCTTATACAATGATATTATATATCCCATTTTTGTATGTTGATTTATAATTAAATATAATATATTGAAAATAGAATACATGAAACATGTAATTGGAGAGCATGATAGTACGTGGATAAAAAGAATCTGACACAAGTATTTTCCATTAATATATTATTTTAATTTATGAATATTATTTTATTAATTTAATAAAATTATTTAATTTTAATATTCATTTTCCCCTACTTTATCCCATTATATCCTTTCAATTTACTTGAGATAATTTTCAAGATGCTAAATATAAAATTTTTCATTAAACTTTTTTCATCAAAATATATCCCATTTTTGTATGTTGATTTATAATTAAATAATAATATATTGAAAATAGAATACATGAAACATGTAATTGGAGAGCATGATAGTGCCCGGATAAAAAGAAGGAAATAAGTTTCAGGTCCCAAGTAAGGGACTTAACCATCAAATGGTCCCAAAGATTCAAAAAACTATTATAAGGTCCCAAGAGTAGTTGCTGAAGTTGTAAATGAAGGCTGCTGAGGTTGTTAATGACAACCTCAGTAGCTTCTCTTGGGACCTTATAATAGTTTTTTTAATCTTTAGGACCATTTGATGGTTAAATCCCTTGCTTGGGACCTATAACTCATTTTCCCAAAAAAGAATATGACACAAGTATTTTCCATTAATATATTATTTTAATATATGAATATTATTTTATTAATTTAATAAAATTATTTAATTTTAATATTCATTCCCCCTACTTTATCCCATTATATCCTTTCAATTTACTTAGAGATAATTTTCAAGATGCTGAATATAAAATTTTTCATTAAACTTTTTTCATCAAAATAGATTTTTTTTAAAAACCACCTCTTCCAAACTATTACTCTAATGTCATGGGCTTAGTGATTTACTTGATGAAGCACCGTGCGGCCTAGCAAGATTCGCTCAAACTCAAACTCTGGACTTGCTAGTAAGCCTTTCCAAGACTTAACTTAATTTGAGAACTAAGGAAGTCTAGAGAGAGAAATTAGAGAGAGATGGAGAACTTGGGAGAATGCTTGTATTGCTCAATTGCTTGATGGTTACAAATGAACTCCTTGGGGGTATTTATACTACTCCATCTTCTCCATGGACGGTGGAGATCGATTCGATCCTACGGCTCCTATTCACCTTCCAGAATTCTCTCATAAAATATCTAGATATTTACACATTGAATTCTAATATGTGAAAAATGTGTGAAGAGATCTAGAATGATTAGTATATACAAGAGATCTATAGAGAATTTTAGGTTGTCACCGTGCAACTAACTGAGCCTAATCGTCTCCCCCTTTTTCGTTCGCTCTCGGTCATCGATCTCCAAACCGAGCTCCCTCTCTCGCAGGCGGCACCGAACACGGTGGTCTCAGTCCCAGCTTGCGCTCTCTCGGCGACGCAAGTTGCTCTTCGTCTCTTGCAGACGGCAGTTTCGCTTATTGCTGATCGCAGTCGCACGGCACTCTCTCGCTCCCTCTCTCGCAGACGGCACCGGACACGGTGGTTTCAATCCCAGCTTCCGCTCTCTCGACGACGCAAGTCTCTCTCCGTCCCTCGCAGACGGCAGTTTCGCTTATCGCAGATAGCAGTCGCACGGCACGCTCGCCCATTCCGGTAGAAATTACTTCCTTCATTCTTTTATCTGTTGTTTCCTGAAACTACTGTCGCTTCTCCTTCTTTGGCATTCCAACTTGCAGTCGTTCTTTTCCCTCTATTCCTGGGTTTTGAAGAATCTTAGTTCTGTATTGTTATAATGAAAGTTATTTTGTGGGCCTTTTTGATCATGTTAGTTTTGCATTGGTGCTGGGGGGTTGGAAATCAAACGGATGATGCGTCCTGGGTTTAAATCGGATCACAAAGTCATAAGAGATTAGTGGGCGGTTTGATTTGGATCGAAGGAAGGAGTTGGAGTGAGACCATGAATTTTAGCACTCGCACGGAAAATTTTATTAGTATCTTTTTAAAATAATTAATAAATAATTTTATAAATGAAGGAATATGCATGTTCCTCTGCATTTGTTGC
>JANTPZ010090038.1:0-37417 GCA_025593235.1 Vachellia pachyceras
AGGGGGCCACATTTTAACTTGCACGATAAAAACAAGGAATAAGCCAAAGGATCTCAGAGTGAAGTTTTGGAAACAGAGACCGAAGGATCGGTACATGATTGTAAAAGCAGAGAAATATATGACTAGCAGCACGTAAAACAATGGATTGGAAGAGAGAAGTATAAATATTCTGCTGACATGACGATAAAAGAAGAGAGCACCCCAATGACAAGCTTCTCTGCTCCTAGTTTCAGAACGCGGTGAAGCCTTGTTAGTTTAAATAAACCTTTAAAGGGTATTTAGAGAAATGATTGAGAAGAACAACAATACAATGTCAATGAGTTCTGTGCCTTTACTTGAAATGTTGCCTTTTCAAGTTTAGCTAGAAATTGGGCTTATTTAATGTTTTGCAGAATTATTTTTTATGGAGTTAAATAATCTATTTACTGGAGACTTATCATCCCACTCTAGCTCCTTTATTTGCCTCTCTTGATTTTAGGATGATCGCATGACAACTGAGAAAAATTCACTTTCGATGCCATGAAATTTGTATGAATGTGTAGACAGGAAGAAAATGAGTTTAATTAGTGAACCCAAAAACGAACCAAAAAATGAAGAAGAAACAGTGAAGAACCATAAAACTGACGATAGTTTTTTCGTTCCTTTAAATTGGGTTCCCAAAAAAAAAAAAGCGTTGTAGGACACAAAATTAGTCTCATTGTATAGAACTCATAAAAACGCAGAAAACAACATCAAAAACGTGAAAACCGGAGGTCGAACAGAGAAATAATGAATGAGAGCAAATTCGGGTCTGGACGAATAAAATGGCGTCGTTTCACCTCTTCATTTAAAAAAGCCCAACGCTGCGTTTTGGTCTGGAAAAAGGGACCAGAGAAAAAAAAACTGAGTTGGGCCATTTATTAAGGCCTAACCTTAAAAACTGGGTATGTTTTTGGACCAGATGGAAAAGAAAGATTAGGCCCATTTTAAAACAACCGGGCCATTAGTTTTGGACCCAACAACTCAAAGACAAACAAAGAACAGGAAAAGGAAAAGGCTTGAAAATCAGAAGACTAGCTGTATCAAAAAAAAAAAAGACTGGCATGTGGGGCCCAATAAGAGCTGCGGCTGACACGTGGAGAAAATCGGTCCAGCGAGTGTTAATTGACAAGTTCTCCGAAGACTGAGCGTGACTGCACGCGCCATCACTGAGAGTGGAGAAGCTTCTGTTTTCCATTTTCCTAGAATTGTCGATTCTTACTCCTCCTCGGGTCGAGTGAAAGGGTGTGTGGGGTCAAAATGAGGCTCAGATTGTTTTGAAAATCTCAAAATTGAAGTGCTTCGTTTAGATATATTATTGGTATATTTTGGAGCGCATGAGAAGCTAGTTTATAGGCTTTCAACGCTAATATCTGTTATTTTTCACTTTTAAAAATCTTAAAACGTTGATAATTATCTGCAATATTCTCATGCGAGATAAATTTAAACTTATAGAGTTCTAAAAACACATAGCCGTGTTCTTTTATTCTTTTGATTGTTAAATCCATATAAGAATATCCAATTTTTCATTTATTTTGAATTAAGATTTAAATGTTTCTGCAAAGTCTAGACAAAAAAAGTGGCATGTGGTGCGTTCCCAAGGTAATTGCAAATGGGAGCTTAATTAGGGTGAAGCTTTTGAGTTGGAGATAGAGATAGAATTGTGACTAAAAAGAAAAAAGAATTTAATCAATACAGATAGGTGGATGAGGTTAATTAGCTCTCACATACGAGCGAAATATCGCTTTTGACACTTAGAATGAGTGTGTGAAGATAAAATATTTGTATTCATCAGCAAAACAATGAAAAATATACAAATATGGTAAAGAAGAAACACAAATTAAATGTCGCATTGACTTAAAGTGCATTAAATTGAGATGAAATTCATTATAATAAATATGGATCGAATCATGAAAACCCATGGTACATGTGTGAGGTATTAAGTAAGGAAGGGATTCACATACCAAAATAAATATCAATGACAATTAAATATAAATTTGTCATCATTTCTCACATTGAAACTTACGTTATATGTTCTTAATTTATTCCTATTTTATTATTGAACCTTTGGGCAATTAATTTTTTTTCCCTAGAGACCTTGCAATTGATCCATTGAAGTTTAATCAACGGTTTAAAATCATAGTTACAATAGAAAGAAGCTCATTGAAAATAAATAGAGCGGAGGATGGGCCACACCCACCTCCTCATGACCTCATCCACCCCAAGCCTCAAACGTCCACGTCCATTTCTTTCCTAGCCTGTTCTCTCAATGATTTACCTCTGCCCTGATCTCTATTCACATCTCTCTCTCCCCCCCCCCCCCTACATCTGTATTCCTTTTAAACTCTCGATCCACCGTCAGATTCCTTCTGGTCCCTTTCATGGGGAATCAGGTTCTCTCTGAATTCATTAGGCATGTCGGAAACAACGGACACAGATTTCAAGGTAAATATGTGAGAGGAATTTTATTTCGGTAAGCGCAGAAATGGATTTTAATTGCCCAAATGGACTAACCAAACAAGCCTATTATCTACTTTAATCTCTTCGTGCGGGAAGAACGATATTTTTCCAGCGTCATTTGTGGCATGACATATATACCCCCACTTGCCACTTGGTGTTTCTATCACAAAATTCTGTTTTGTTCAATTCTGCAGTTTAATAAATACCATGCAAATGTCAACAGTCCTCTAGTCCAGAGGCACAAGAGCCCTTCTCCGTAACTAGGAGAACACAAGTTTAATCTTATGCGTTGTAACCTGTATTACCTTGAGGCTTTGCGCTGGACTTCTGGGCAAGTTTGGCTGGACAGCCATGGAAGGCAGAGCTCGATACCTTCATTTGGACAACCACTTTCAGCCAGAGAGTACGGAGCCATGCATCTATATATTATGAACATGTTGTGTGTTTAAGCGTTACGAATGTATCTGACTGGTGCATAAACCAGAAGGGCCATTGAAAGGGACAAAATAAAACCTCTTGGAGGTTCTTGGGATGATGATGATGATGTTAACCACCAGGAGAAGGTATGGGTGCGTGGTGCCATAGAAGATTAATGGGGGCCATGATGCTGTTTAGTTTGCTGCTTCGCTGGATTGATTTACGGTGAGAGGCATAAACAAACAAAACCAGGATTTTTGTCAGCGAGTGGAGTGATTAATGAGTGTGATTTTGATGTGAAGATTCCCAGTTCTCCCGTTTCAATTGGGTATCCCGTTCTCTCATTATTATTATTAGTACGTCGTCAAGCAACCGATGATTTGTTCCACATTTTCACGGACCACCGCATTTACACGTATTTATTTCTAAAAGACATTACATTCTAATTAAGCCATAAATTTGTTTTGGTGCTACCAGAGATGAAAGAGAATTGTAAATAAAATTATTGAATATTCCAGTTATTGAAGCATTTTTTTTCTGCCTCGTTATTACTAATAACATTATCTTTTAAAAATTGATGAGAACACCAATATTTTTTTTAGGAAAAATTCTCATCCGCACGCAATACAAGGAAAAAAACCTCAATTACGTTTAATACTATAAACTATTTTTTCACATGCGGCACCATCAAATAATTTTTGGTGCTAAATAAGAATTTTTTTAAAATAAATTTAGAACTATAAATTTTTGTCATCAAACACCAATATATAAAAATACTTTTGGATTGCTTGACAACTTGTAAAAAGTAATACTATTTTACAACGTTGAGTGTACAACAAAATAAATATTTCAGATACGTACACATGATAAAATGCACCTTTGCCTTAAAATTAAATCAACTTGGCACATAATTTTATTTGAGAAAATTATTGAGAGATATGCAAATGAAGCTGCTAATTGTATGGTAAAGAATGTATTGGATAGTGCTATTAGACATTACATCCTTAATGGACATTCTACCGTTACTTTTCTGAAGGTAGCAAACGTCACTTAATTCTTCTTTTTATATTTATTTTATCTTTTCTGTTTTTTTATTTCGGTTTGTATAAAAAAGAATTTTATTTCAATGATTGATATTTCGCGAGATGCAAATAGACAAGTTTTTTTAAAAAGTTGGCTAAAATGAGCGGCAAATTTTAAAGGTTATTTTGGCAAAAAAGCTATAGGGTTAAAAAATCAGGAATTGCATTGTATGCCGCGGACGATCAGATTGAAAATCTAAAATTAATCTCCCTCTTCTCCGCTCACATCACACTTGCGTCTTCTCCAATACAATCATCTCTGCTTCTCCTCCTCCTCCTCCTTCGTACTCTCCGTCTCTAAGCCCATTTCCATTCCAATCTAATCACACCCTTTAAACCTCGTGATGGTTGAATAATGCTGCCGCCGGCGGTCCGCATGGTTCTGCAACTACGATGACCCGGAACCTATCGAGCCTGCGGTCAGAGGAAGATAATAATAAGCCGTATCCTGGTCGTCGTGGCGGAGGAACTGCCATGAGAGTGATTGTGCCTTTACAGGGAGTTGTTCAAGGTAGAGGAGGACTCTTTTTTGGTTCAGTTATTCCTTGTGCTCTCTTCTACTTCCTTCAGCTCTACTTAAAGAGACGCCATCGTACTCCCCCCAGCTCACCTCCTCCCTCTTCCTCTTCTGACTCTAACTCTTCTCCCCTGTGTTTGCCGTCCACTTCTTCTGATAAGCTTACGGAGGTCGCTATGTGTTCGCCGTCCACTTCTTCTGATAAGCTTACGGAGGTCGCTATTTTGCCCCGCTCTCTTTCTCGAATTCTTCTATCTCCCAGAGGTGCATCCTCCGTGCCGTATCTATCCTCCCGGGCTAATTCCATCGTTAAGGCCGAAAATTCTCCTTTTATCCTGGGTCTGCAGAAGGTTGCCGTGGATTCATACGACCGAATTGAAAATCCCAATGGTGTTGTTCAGCTTGTTCTGTCTGAAAACAAGGTGAGTTACGCTTTGACTTTGCTTGATGATTACTGGGTTCTTTTCCTCTTTCGATAGTCTTGCTTGTTTGTTGTGATAAATATGCTCGAGGAGTTTCTCGCTGTTTGTAGTTATCTCTGGACTTGGTCCAAGACTGGCTTGTGGAGAATGGGAGCGGGGCTATACTGGGAGGCCAAGAAGATAGCAGGGAGTTGAATATCAGCGGGATTACGGCGTACCAACCGCATGATGGATTGACGGAATTGAAAGTGGTAATTCAGACAGTCTCTCTTTTAGTTCTGGCCGATATTAATAACATATGCGATTCAATTTGGAATGTTTGAACTATATAAACTACCCTGCACGCATAGCAGAGGTGTGAATAGAGTGTGTCCTCTTGTTTTTTTCCCGGGAATGATTTTGAGATATGAAAATTAGTGGAATTTGAATTTTGCATTCAGTCACCAAGATGCAAATTGAGCCTATTCCTTTCAATAAAGACTTGCATAACTAGCGAAGTCTTGATGTGCTTTTAACCTGCGGTTTTTTGGGCCTTTTGAAATTAAAGTCCTTCGTAAACTTGGATGAAGAATGTTCCGAGGTTGTTGTCTTTTTAATAATCCCTACTAAGGCAGCGATAAGTCAATGCTGCATATGCTCATTAGAATACTTACAAGGCACTAGGATGGTCCGTGAAAGAAGTTAGAGGTGTTTTGTTTGGCATCAGGTTGATGGAGACATGATGATATGATTGTCTCTTTGAACCCTCAATGTTACTAATTTAGTGGTTTTTAGGCTTATAGTGAAATATGGAATCAAAGAACAACTATTACTTAAATAGTAAAATTGTTTCAAAACTAAGTAGAATTGACACTTAATTTCCAAAGAATATTATCATTATGCGCTCTTTATTTTATTTACAAAAGTTTTAGTGCCAAAAAAAGGCTTTCGATGGATGCCTCATGTTCTGCTGTCCTCCATCTTCTTTCGTGGCATTTGTCGTATGGAGGTGTCTGGGTAGAGTCTCATCTTTTATAAATGCCTAGTCTCTGGTGTGAGTTTGAGATGGATAACTTGAAATGTACCTCTTAAAAGACTAATTTTAGGTTTAAGCTTTTAAATGATTGTGCCCTAATTTTCTAATGCTGCAGGCTGTTGCAGGTTTCATGTCTCAAGTTATGGAAAATCCAGTTTTGTTCAACCCCTCTCAAATGGTACTAACCACAGGTGCCACCCCTGCTCTCGAAATTCTTAGCTTTTGCCTAGCAGATAGTGGAAATGCATTTCTTGTTCCTACACCTCGTAGCCCTGGGTAATTATCAAATTTCTAATTGAGAAGTCATCATTTTGACCCCTTCTTTTGTACAAAAAGTTGAATATTTTGAACGCGTGATGTAGCTTTGAAAGGGATATAAAATGGCGAACTGGCCTGGAGATTGTACCTGTTCCCTGCCGCAGCACTGATAATTTCAGTCTAAACATAACTGTAGTTGATCAAGCCTTCAAACAGGCAAAGAAACGTGGTCAAAAGGTCCGTGGAATCATAATAACAAATCCCTCAAATCCTGTTGGAAATCTGTTGAACCGGGAAACATTATATAATCTTGTGGACTTCGCCAGAGAGAAGAACCTCCACATAATATCGAACGAAATATTTGCCGGGTCTACTTATGGCAATGAGGAGTTTGTTAGCATGGCAGAAATCCTGGAAACAGAAAATGTTGACAAGGGCAGAGTTCATATTGTATATGGGTTATCAAAAGACCTTTCTGTTCCAGGTTTTAGGGTAGGTGTTATATACTCTTATAATGAGAATGTCCTGGCCGCATCTAGAAAATTGGCAAGGTTCTGTTCCATTTCTGTGCCAACCCAGAAAATCCTTATCTCCATGCTTTTAGATACAAGATTTGTTCAAAAGTTCATTGAGATCTACAGATCAAGGCTACGGGAAATGCATGATATGTTTGTGGCAGGTTTGAAGCAGTTAGGGATTGAGTGCTCTCGAAGTAGTGGTGGATTTTACTGCTGGGCAGACATGAGTAAGTTAATTCGCTCTTACAGTGAAAAAGGAGAGCTTGAGCTGTGGGATAGATTGTTGAATGTTTCAAAGATCAATGTTACCCCAGGATCTTGTTGTCACTGTATTGAACCAGGATGGTTTCGTTTTTGTTTTACTGCATTGACTGAAACCGACGTTCCTATAATTATGGAACGAATTCGGAGAATTTCCGAAGCTACAAAATCCCACAGTTGATATGGCGTCAATTATTTTATGTAAATTTTGCTAAATTATGTATTCTTTATTCTCTCGAAGATGCTTATAATTGTTTCACACTGCTGCTGCTGGAGGCAATGACCAACAATTTAGTGACAGTTGAATTGAATGATCTCAAATTGGATTGGGAACGCCATTGAATCAAACTTTGTGTAGAACTGATCCACGATCTCCTTTGGATATATTATCTGGATAACTTATACTAGAGTTGTTTTAGCCGTGATCAAAAGAACAATTGTTATCCCTACGTAATTAAGCTTTACTGTCTTCAGCTCATAGGACGAGTCTGAAATGAGAAGAGGTAAACCCCATGCAAGACCATGTTTTATTGAATGCTTATAGCTTTTAGACATTATAGAATCATTAGTTCATCTCTCATGGCAGTATTCATCAAAGACATGATTAGCTTTTAGACATTCTTTTTCACCTACTGGATTCCTTCAAGTTTCTAGGAATGGCATCTCTTTCCTTTTCTCAAATATTCTTCCGGTATTACCAAAAGGAAGTGTGAAGAGGTTGATAAAATATTGGTCAAGTTGGCAGGGGGGTTGGCTTATAACCATAAAGTTGATAGGTCAAATTTTGTTGTGATGATCTTAATAGTAGTAATCGTAGATTATTAGTAGGTACCTTTGTAAATGTTTTTGAAACTGAAAGCATATTTTGATCTTGATTAGCTTCTGGAACCCAGCTTGTCTACTCTTTTTTGTACCAATAAATTATGCAAAGGCAGGTGAGCTCCTCTATGTCAGGGAAGGCTCTTCACAAACAAACTTTTGGGCGTTTTATTTTTGCACTTTAAATCCACAAAATCGTCACCATACAGAAATGTGTAGCTTCCATTGTGGGAAACCCGTCTTTGTCAAGGCCATTTCTGCGCGTGGCGTGTGTATAGTTCCAACCAATTGATTCAAGTGGTGTTTTATAAGGAAAATGATATTTAGGACCTTTATGGAAGTTCTTAACATATTATACTGTAGTAATCAATATTAATCTAATACTAAAGGGCTGTTTGGAACGAGGTTTTGGAGGGTTGGGGAAAATTTTGACTTGAATTTAAAAAAAAAATTGAAGAAATGGGGTTGTAGAATTTTAATAGAAATAGGATGTATGAGGAAAAAGTAGGAAAAATCAATTAAAAATTTTGAACTCTACTTTTCTTTCTTTCCTTTTTTTAAATCCAACGAAATTTTTTTTTACATCCACTCGTTTTCCCTCCCCTTCCCTTATACTAAACAGACCCTTAATGTTTAATATTAATGTGATTCTGCTTGTAAAAAAGTACAAGAGGGACAGTCAAGCGGGGAAACTTAGAAACCACACAGAAGGTACTCCACAAGCTTTCCCAAAACATCTCCATCTCTGTGCCTAAAGAACACATTCACATGGACCACATCTCTGTTTCGTATCTGGACTTAGAGATATTTTTCATGGAAGCCTAAACTTATGGTACCGAAACAAAGTTTTCATTCTCTTTAATTATTAATAACATATGGACTTGATAAATTTAATACAAAAATAAATTTAATATTATTTTGTATTTCATTTTAAACAATGGTACCGAAACAAACTTTATTAAAACATTGTTGATTATATTTTTCAGAGATGTATTGTATTTTTCTTCCGAAAAATCAAATGGACTTGATAAATTTCATATAAATTTGTTGTATTATTTTTTTAAAAAAATTCAATAAAATAAAAAAGGAAAAAAGTGGCGGGCCAATTTGGTAGCCCATTAGAGGTCGGCCAGCCGTTTCCCAGCTCTAGTTTCCATGATCAACAGGATCCCCTTTACCAACAAAAAATGATCAATAGGATCCCCCAACCTGCATGTACTTCCCAAGATGTTTTCTCATGCCAGCAGTTAAAGGATGGTTGGTTGGTTCATTGTGAAATCAACATGAGCTTGTGGTAGGTCATACCACTGGACAACCTAATCAATTGTGGCATTGGTAGGTTCCTAAAAAGATAAAATATTTTATGTGACATTTCCCATGAGGGACTAATTACAAACTCACTTGGAGTTAAAAAGGACTTTCGGAGTCTAATTTTTGCACTTTTTCCTGTGAGAGAGAGAGGAGAGCATTTTTCATATTTTGAGAGAACGTTAGAGAGCGGTACAAGCATGGTGTGATGTTATTAAAACTAACTCTCTTTCTAGTTTCTTTTATGGTAATTTGTAGGATTGGCTTATTCGGAGTACTAAGTCCAACATGGGACAAGGTCGCTTCAATAGCTATAAATGTCCCACAATATTCAGTAGTTTATGTTGGCTATTGTGGACTTCGAGATGCCAATTCGTCTTTGAAGGCAATGCTACTACAACCAAATTGATTCCCAAATGTATATACAATCTAATGGAGTATACCACCTAGAGACTAGTGGTGAAACATGCTGGACTCCTCCACCCTAGGGAAAGATCCGGATTGATATAGATGGATCAATCTCATCATGTTGCATGCGTATAAGTCATTAGAGACCACACAAGAACTTGGCAAATGGGCTTTTACAAATCAATTGGTTTGTGTACAGTCAAAGAAGCGGAGTTGACTGCCATATAAACAGGACTGAAGATTGGTTAGCAACTTGGCTACTATAACTTCATCATTTTTACAGATTCCCTGAAAGCTTTCAACCTCATCACGAGGGAATGCAAACTAGATCACCCATTAAGAGCAATCATAGAGATAAGAGAGCTTCTTTTTGGCGATAGGGAGGTCGAACTGCATCATACGAGCTGTCATATCATCCGATGTGCTGACGCCCTTGCCAAGATAGATCATTGGGAGAATTTGGAAGTTATACTATTGCCTAAGGTGCCACCAACCAGTTTCTTATATGGCTTTTATATTTAGAATCAAAGCTAGTATATTTTAAATCTTGCATGTGAAATATTAGGTAAAAGATTAAATTTGTTATTATTAAATTTTATAACTTGATGTTTAAATATGAATAAATTAACATTCATCCACAATCCCACATTAAACTGAAAAAACTAAGCTAATAATCCATCATCATACATGTTTTCGTTTCAACACTAAAACATAATAGCTAACTTACAATTTAAAGGCCAATTTTTTGTTTCAAAGGCTGTAGTCTATAGTTATAATATGATAATTGAAAGAAACCCTAAGGATTGATTGACAAAAAATTAAATTTTAAATATCAAATTGATAATAAAAAATTTCATCATTCCATATTATAATTTACAAGATTTGTAACTTTGAGTTGAGGGGGATCAAATCTCTTTGGCGATTCAAAAACTACTGGTAAAACAATTATGTTTTTTGAATAAAATCAGGGTGGTGTAAATTGGAATAGAGAAATGCCTCTTATTGCGAATATTACAATATAAAAATGAATGCAAAAAATTAATTTTCCTTTTCACTTTTCCTAGGAAAACTTGTATGCACAAATCTCCTTCCATTTTCTGCTGCCTCCTTTTTGTACTGAGGAGGAGGAAGCTAATAAACTGAAAATTACCCAACTCTGAGCCGCAACAAGGAAGTCCAATTGGTCCTGTCTGCTTAATCTGATTCCAGTCCATTTCTGATAGATTCAAGAACCTGCACAACCTCAGCCATGCTTGGTCTCCTTGAAGGATCCTCCGACGTACAAATAAGCCCCAATCTCATCACCTGAATTAACTCGTTCTCTGCAAAACCCAGCAACCTCGTATCAAAGCATAGTGAAGCTGAGCCTGTCTCTAACAACCCCCTTACGTATTCACACAAAACTACAACCTCGCTCGCTGTTGGACTTTCTACAGGTTTCCTTCCTGTGACCAGCTCCAAAAGAATCACCCCAAAACTATACACATCACATTTCTCACTCTGTCTCATACTCTGAGCCAATTCTGGTGCAACATACCCAACTGAATTGTGGAATTTGGTGAAACCGTAATTGTCCAAAATGGGAAGTAACTTCCCCAACCCATAATCACATAACTTCGCTTCATACTTGTCATCTAAGAGTATGTTTGATGACTTCATGTTGAGATGAAGAATTTGAGGTTTACAGTCATGGTGAAGGTAGGCAAGGGCTTTTGCAGTTCCAATTGCAATTTGGTACCTTGTACACCAGTTTAGTTCCCGGTTGCCGTGGCTAGTGCTGGCTCCAGTATAGCCAAAGCCGTGTAGATTATCATAAAGATTCCCGTTTGAGACATACTCTGATAGAATCAACTGCATTGTTGAGGACCAATAATAACCTTGGATGGCAACTAGATTAGGGTGTTGAAGGTTACTTATTCGCCCGATTTCATGCTCAAATTCATCTTGGTTTCTGATCCTTCCCAATGTCTCAAGCTTTTTCACTGCAATTGAGATCCCACCTTCAAAATCAGTTCTGTAGACCGTCCCGATTGATCCACGCCCGATCAAGGACTCTTTATCAAGCAATGCTTTGGTACCTGCATCCCAGTCTTCATACTTGGATGGCAAACTTTTGCTGAATAGAACCAGCTTTCCTATTATAACATTTGATTCTGTAGATCCAAGGGGTGTACTCTCAACAATCATCATCTGTTCATCTTTTTTCTTACTACGACGTGCCTTGATGTTCATGATGCTCACCAAACAAACCCCGATAAGAATCAGTGCTGCAGCAACAATTGCAATAATTGCAGAGACACTTAGTTTAGGTTTCCTAGAAGTAGGCTGTGTTGCAGTGCCATTTGCTGAGCAAAGGGTGTCCAAAGGAGCACCACAAAGATAAGGGTTGTTGGAAAATGCTGAAGAACCAAAACTCTGTATAGATGCAATAGGTGGAATGACGCCAGAGAGATTGTTAAATGAGAGATTAAAATGCGTCAGGTTGTTCAAATTTCCAAGGGAAGAAGGGATAGAACCAGAAAGTGAATTATGTGACAAATCTAGGTATTGGATCTTTGACAAGTTTCCCAGGCTTGTTGGGATGCTGCCATTGAGGTGGTTTTGATTTAGGTCAAGGACTTCCAGATATGTTAAGTTGTTAAGGTTCTGAGGAATCTCTCCTTCTAAGTTATTACCTGAAACATTCCTGCAGAAATATAAAAACAATATATTCAGATTTCATTCAGAGTGTTGAAGTTAATGGATAGCAATTTAATAAGCGTAGGTCACAGAACTCACAGCTCTAGAAGGAATCTACAATTGCTTATATCTTCGGGAATTCCACCGACAAGGTTTAGATTATGCAAGTCAAGGACTTCAAGCAGCTGAATGTTGCCAAACCCATTGGGAATTGATCCACTTATTGAATTATTACCTAATTTAATAACTAGCAGACTTCCCATATCTTTAATTCCTAATGGGATTGTCCCTTTCAACCTATTCGACTCAAGGGCCAATAGCTTGAGGCTCTTGCATCTTGTTATACCAGAAGGAATCTCCCTATCCAAAGCATTCCCTGAAGCATCAAAAAACTGTAATCTCTCACTACAAGCAGTGATCACAGGAATCTGTCCACTAAAACCGTTATGTGATACATTGAAATAAGTAAGATTCTTCGTTTCAATGATCCTAAAAGGGGCTGAACCAGTGAATGTATTATCTCCGAGATCTAACAGTGTCAAACTTTGGCATCCCATAATTTGCTCTTTCACCGTTCCTGATAAGGCATTGCTTCTCAAGGACATATAAGATAACCTTGGAATATCACAAAGTCCAGAAGGAATACCCCCTCTTAGATTGTTGAAAGAGAAATCAAACCCTTCAAGGTTCAAGCAATTCGCCAATGACGCTGGAATTTTACCTGAAAGACTGTTATGAGAAAGAGAAATGAACCTGGTTTTGTAACAGTGCCTAAACAAAGCCGAAGGAATCTCCCCAGTGAAGCCATTCTTGGATAAATCCAGAAAGCGAATACTTTCCAAGTCACCAATGAACTTTGGGATTGAACCAGATAATGCATTGGAGCTCAAATTGATCTTCCACAATGACTGAATGTCACCGTATTCTTCAGGAATCTTCCCCGTAAAACGATTCCTGAACAGTGTCAAAATCCTCAAAAATTTCAACCCCGACAGAGCCGGCGCCAATACTCCGGCCAAACTAGTGTTCCATAGTACGATTCTTTCCACAGAACCTTCGGGGTTACAGAAAACTCCCCTATAATCTTCACAAGGGTTTCCACTCGAAACCCATGAGCTCAAGCTGTTTTGAGGATCATCTGTAATGTTACCCTTAAATTGAAGCAAAATCTCCTTTTCGGTCACCGGCAAGACCGTGATAGATGAAAGAAGACAAAGAACAGAGCACAAGATAGCATGCGGGAGAAGAAATTGACGATGATGCCTTCTCATGCTCGAAGATTAACATTACTCGTTAGGCATTATCATAGTTGGAACCGTATGTGCGACAATTTGTCTTTCCTCAGCTGCAGTGAACAACGAGGTTTCACAAATGTTGTTTCAGCGAGAAACACAAAACCACGATCATAACCAATTGGGATCATTCTGCTCAAGCTCCTCCCTTTTCCAAATGCGCTTGGCGGAAATCAGGATCACCAAAACAACAAAGATCTGGGATTCTGCGATTCAGCCTTTTGAGTGGGGGCAATGCGAGAAACGAAGGGTGTGGTTAAGCTGAGAGATGAAGAGAGAGATGAAATGGAAGGCAAAGAGGAATGGGAAGTAGGAGTAAGTAAATGAAATGGGGAATAGTGGAAACGAAGGCTGTAGCTTTGCTGGAAAGAGAGCAAATGAGACAGCGAGAGGAAATTAAATAAGCTTCCTATAATGGTTTGGTTTCTGTAAAATTATAAATTTTTAAGCGGTTGGCACCCAGTGAAGCTGAACCACGTGCATTGCAGAGTCGCCGTCCCCCCTTTCTACTAGCAATGATACGCTTTCAAAGATGGAAACCCAGACTGTGGTTGAGTCTGAGTTTCTCTCTCCACCACCATTATCACTCTCATTTATTCTTCCCCACCAACCAAGTCGGGACCAAGACCACCGTCAACACCACGGCAATCACTACACCAACACAAGGACAATCCAATGGAACACCAAAATGTGCGAGAAAGAGAGAGAGAGAGGAAGAGTGCGGTTTTGTCTGTGACTCTGTTCCCCGTTCTGTCTCCGGGTCACCACCCGATTTTCCTGTGCCCGTTTCTTTGATTAGGGACTTTATTAGTTGGGATTAGTCGTCATTAGCATCTCATTACTTTAATCAAAATTAGAGTCACATCATCATATTTATAATGTCGTATTCTATAACTACACGTTCGTAAATGATCAATAATTTCAACTTACACGAAAGGGGGTTTTACGGGCTGTGATTTGCGGATGAGGCATGATGAAGGGAAATTGAGAGGAGAAAATAATAAAAAAAACAGTGAAAATGGTTATAAAATCATTATTACTGGTATTTAATATTTTAAATCACAATTATTATTATTATTATCATATTGTATTAATATGGGAGGATGCTAAGACATGAGAAATTCTATCGTCCGATGTTAGTGGATGATGTGTTAGGTAATTTTGGCTTTTAGATTAATGGAAAGGGAAAGATGGGTCATTTTCTTTTATTTGAAGCTCTTTAACGTTATTTCCCTGCGTTCAAAGAGTCCCGTTTGCATATTTGACTCTATTAACGTTACTTTCTGTTGATAAAAAAAAAAAATTAACGTTACTTTATCAATCCTAATCAACGATCAAAAATAGAACTTCGAGATACACGCACCCACAAGCCACAAGTGAGGGCAGACAATCTGTATAGAACATCCCAATGAAAGTAGCCACTACATCTAATTTTTAATATAAAAAAATTAAAAAATTTAAATATATTATTTTAAAGTACTTATATTTATTATTTTTTAAAATTAATTTATTTAACTCATAAATTAATATATAATGTAATTATATATAAATAAACACTTCTAAGTATGTATTTTCATATTTAGTTTTTTTACCCTTGTCGATAGAAGTCAATTGCCTTCACTTATAAAAAAAAAAGAAGAAGTCAATTACCTCTTAGTGAATTTAGTGTTAATTTTCATTTATAAAAGTTTTTAAACTTCATGTAATTTCTTTTATTTAATTTTCGTTTTAACACAATGACCCATTGAATTATTATTACTACTCTTATTGTTGTTGTTATTTCCATTTGAACCGATACTAAAAACTGATATTACACACACACACACAAAGCACTATTTTTAGTGCAATTTAGATTGTAAACAAAGTCTTATATGAGTGTGTATGTAAAAAAAAAATGTTATGTGCCTGCCAGTTGTATTTCACTGTTGGTCCCTCAAATAACTCAGCTCAGCGTATTTTCATTTTTCATCATTTTGGTTTCTTGATTATTATTTAGGTACACTGCATCTATCCTCTGATCTTAATAATATCACTGATCGTGAAAGTCGAAACTCCTGAAAATAATTAAAATTAATTGATTTTTTGGTCATTTAAAAGTACTTTTCTATTTTTTTTCTTGTCTCTGATATATTTAAAAACATGCCACGTTCACAAAATTACTTTTTGTTTCTCGTTTTATGTACCCGAACCGTGCCTAAAGAACTCATAATAAGAAAAGGTACTGATTTTGTGTATTTTTTTAAAAAGTTTAAGTGAGTTGGATAAGATAACTCATTAGACGAGGGTATGCCTTTAGCCTCAAATTTTATTCATAAAACAAGGAGCAAAGACAGCTTGAATGCAAAAATGTTGGTTTTATTAGTTATGAGGTCTGTTTGGGAATGCGGTGGAAAAATACTTTTACGTAAGTCGAGGTAAATATATGGAGGAAATTATCTCGTTTTGCAGAAAAATAATGTTGAACGTACGTTTGATTTCTAGAAACGTTGTTCCAAACAAACCCATAATGTTGAAAAGGTAAACACTAAACTAAATAGATTGCGATAAATAAAGAGGGGGAGGGGGCCAAGTGACACCCATAACTCGTACCTACTTGTAATGGCCTGGAATTCGAATCTCAATCTGTCCTATTTCCTGCTGCCAAACACTCCCAACTCTCAACACACGACACTCGCATGAGACAGTTCTTAATTAGCAGCATTTAGTAAGTATATCAGTCAGGTGCTTGTACCGGTTTTATTATTTTTTTTTTCTAAGCAAAGTGCACGGTTCTTTTTAACCCTAGGCATGTAGATCTTTCCATCGAAAGCAATCCTGTCCGCATCAAAAATTTGGATATTGGTTTATGGGATTAATCATTTTCACCATAATCGGCCTAAAGTATACAGTTAAGAACCTACAAATACAGAAAGAGAAGGAAAAGAAGCAGAACTATTATTGCAGAAGTCCACTTTTATTTACCGTTACAAGTCGGTTTGAGATTACCATAGGGTTTATCTTTAAGAGAAATACCCTTGGCCAAGTCTTCTTTTAACAAAATGAAAGCAAGCATTCTGACAAGGCATGGTCACAGCAAGATTAGAACAGTTTGGAGATAATCATGGCTTTCTCGGAATCTTCTATCCGTCTTCCAACGTCTCTTCAGTCTGACTAATCACTTATATCAGTACAATGCTTCGCCTAATTTAAAAGCTTTGATTATTAAGCATAAGTACTGGCAAAAAAGAGATTATTAAGCATAAGGTCTATAAAGAGATTAGATCTTTATTGGTCAAACTCCGCGGAAACAATAAAAAGGAGAACAATTATCAGTCAATCCTATTTGGCCACTAACAACAAAAAGCGCTGGCTCAAACATCGACCATGAGAGAGAAACCTCTTTTCGTATTTGATTCTCGGAGTAACTTTGTGGAGTCCAAAAAACAGCGTGTGTGGGAATTTCACTCGTATACATTATACAATCATACAAGATAGAAGCATGTCCATATTTCATCGAACAAAAAGGAAAGGAGGGTAAATGCTGAACTAAAATGGGTGTTAGTCGTGTTAGCTCAATTGCTCCCATGGATGAAGTTGCTTAAATAAAACCTCATCCAACTGTGCACCACCACCTGCCAGTAGGGACCTGGTCTCTAGTCATGCAGTGAACTTCAATGAAACCAAGGCAAAAATTACTGCATTACTGCAATGAAACTTCGTCTTCCTTCCCCAACTCTTTCAACCACTTCTTAGCATAAAGTGTGAAGAAGATCGTCGTAGCCACAGTAACGCAGAATCCAATAACGTTAAAGATAATTTGAGGGGCAGGTAGTGTGTGTTTTTCATGTGAAGCATCAGCTAAAGTCATTATCAAAATCCCCCTGCAGTAAGAAAATGCCAGGGATGTATATGAATTGAAGATGACTAGGCAGAAGAATCAAATTATGGTGAAGCCACAAGAAATCAAATATGAAACTAAGAGCAAACATGGTATTTAGCTGGTAAAAGTCAAGCATAAAACCACTTCATAACTAGTGCTAGTAAAACGGGTTGGGCCCGCCAACCCGCCAAAAGAGGCGGGCTGCGGGTTGGCAAAAGCCAGCCCGCCACCCTCAACCCGCGGGTTGGCGGGCCAGCCCGCCTAACCCGTTTTTATTTTTTATTTTTGCAAAAAATATGTATTTTATGTATTTTTTTACATTTTTTTCATCCTAATATTTTTTTACAAAGAGAAAAGTAATATTAAACTCTATTTTTAGGAAATTATTGAACACTTATTCATAGAATTTAAAAGAGAATATCATAAATATGCAATCTTCTAGAAAAAAATTGGGTAAAAAAAGGAAAAAGAATTTATTTTTTATTTTTTTAAAAAAATAAAAAGGTTGGCGGGCCTGCAGGCTGGCCCGCATTCCCACTACTAGTCATAACTCATCCTTTCACATGTAGGTACCTTTAACCTTTCTATTCATTTCATCATTAATAGGGGCCATCAGGACTGCAATAGATTGCAGGTAGTTATATACAGTTATGCACATCAGTGACATATACCAGAAAATTGATAAAAGTGCCAGCCCAAGTAATTATATCCAAACTAATATTAAAAAGAACATGAATTATCAATACGAAGTATGAAGCATAGAATTGAAATCTATAATCACACTATTATCAATGTAACTTCTTTTAGACTCCGTATAGGTAATTTAATTTTTTTCCTTTCAATATTTATCCACACATTTCAATCAAGTTTGTTATAAAGATGCGTACAGTCTTTGATAAGCTTATTAAGTTTTCTCTCCAGTGCATTGCACAGGGGAAGATGTCTAATTATGACAAAATTCTACAATCCCTCTGAAAACATCATGCATCATTGTCATAGGTGCAGAACCAATTCAAAGAAATAGAAAAAACAAAACAAAAAAAATCGAAAGCATTCTGCCACCTCACTCTTAGAAAACTACAATGCAATTCTAAGGACATTCTCTCTTTTACTCAGTAGATATCTGCTCTCATTCTTTGTGGATTCAGGATTGACACTGAACTAAAAGGACACAAAACCAGATATCCACCAAATTATTCTAAGCTCAACAAATATTTCACAGCAGCTGCTCAATTGGTCATTTGTCTTTGAAATATAACTTGCAGAACTCCCAATTAAATCAAGTATTGAAACCATATCAACTCGTTCAAAAAATTAATAGCTTTATCATGTTATATCATTTTTTAAATTGAACAAAAGGCTTATGAATGTAAGAATGTCAAAGCCAAGGCAGGGTCAAAGTCATAAAAAAATTTAAGTAGTGGTTGGGCATGGACATCCAGAATTGAGTAGAACAGAAGGTACCCATGTATATGAAACATTTAAAAAAGCAGATATAAATATTCAACCAACTGCCTAGCTCTAGGCATGTAAAGAGGAAGCAAATCAACCCATTGAGTGATCAATGAATAAAAGTTTGTCACAGAGAGGGAGAAAGAAAGGGAGACCCTACGTGTAGATTGCAACAAATGTTTCTGGCACCATCCCCACCAATGATCCCATTATGTAAGGTCCATACTTAACATTTGTTGCCACAGCACAATAATTGTAGATTATGTATGGGAATGGAGAAATTCTGATTAAAACAACTGCTCGAAATTGATGAAACCAATTTCCTTCACCTGCAGATCTTAATAATGAGGCTTTCTTGGGATACCTTTCTAACCAACCCTGCATAGAATATGAAATGTTGGGTTCTCTTTAGCATAGACATGTAGACAACGTTTCAAGTAAAAATAAATGGTTAAGGGATAAAAATAATCTGGAAGTTCTTGCGAATGGGCATTGGGCACACAGAAATTGTTGGGGGCCATTTTGGACCCGAAAATTTTAAAATATGGCATTTTTACTCCACTGCTAAAAATGTTGATGTTGACTGTCAAAGTTGACTAATTTATCCTTTGAAAGTGTGTGACAATCAACGTTAACATTTTTAGCGGTGAGGTGAAAATGCCCCATTTCAAAATGGCTCCCCGACAATGTTCGCGTGCTCAGTGCCGATCCACAAAAAATTTCGGATTATTTTTGCCCCTTTACCCTAAAATAAAATCAACTTGATTAGAAACAAGGCACGTACTTGAATTTTTCGATGGAAGGTTGAACCAATGAAAAAAGGGAGTGACACACCTACAGATGCTGCAGATATTATTAGCAAGAACCCAAAGCCATAACCAAATGTCATCCCAGCCACCCACATAGAAGGTGTAGACGGTAAAAATAGGGTTGGAAATAATGCTATGGAAGCAAATAGCAGAACAGTTAACACTGGAACACTGAATGTGGTTCTCTCCCAAATTAGTACTGGAATGATCTCCTGAAAAGAAAAGGTAATCAGGTACGTGATGGAAATGCTAATATATGCAGACAAGGGCAAAAGAATAAATTTATTATGGCTCCAATCAGTCTCCGCAACTAAAAGAAAACATGTCACGTAGATATCAATGCAATGAAGTTCCAAATACCTCACGTTAGAGGCGACCAACAAGAATATATAAGATACATTAGCCAGCATCATTCCTAACATGCATTTTCCATTACGAGACAAGAAACAAATTCAACTGCACAGCTACACGCTTTTATTCATTTTAACTACTATTTCTATTGCCGCAAGATAAAATTGAACCGTATAATTGCCAAAGATCATCCAGACAGCAACTATCCAAATACTCAATAGTCCATATCATAAACAAAGTGAAACCGTCGTAGTACTTTCTACATCTTGAAATGCATTCGTTAGACAGACACAAAGATATAATCAAACCAAATTGTACAGACTGAGGTTGATTTCACGGCAAAGTACTTTACATTTAGGATGATGGAAAACCAAGTTCCTGAGGTGGCTCAGATACGTAGTTATCCTAATTTCTCCGATCTCTGTAAATCTATCTATAAAAAAATTAACATCGATCAACAATATCTTCTTATCACTTCAGATATGCAATCACAAATTTTAACCTTTTCATATGAGTTTTATCCAAACATCTTCTTTCAAATAAATTTCCAGAAAGCAGCTCAGGTGCCGGTTTTTCAGTCGGCCTGTATAATAAAAAGTTAAACAGCAATCGAACCCAAAAAAAAAAAAAACATAAAGGACTTCTAGGATGGAAATCATGGATGACCAAAACTGGACTCGAGGTTGCTTATCCGAGACATGTTGCTTCGCCGCAAGAGGACTCGCCAAGTTATCTCCGGCCCTCGATTCGTACCAACCACACATGATTTCTTTCCCAAAAGTTTGATAGAGAGGAAAAGGGTTGGGGAAGCAATCCAAGACTAACCAAAAGGGAAAATATCACAAACAATAGTAGATGGCGTTAAAGTTCATCTAGAGTTACGATTGCAAGAATAATTACACGAGTGATAACAAACCTTATCCATGAAAAAGGGTCCGAGCCACTTGATGAATACAGCAACCAAAATCCCTGTACATACAAACAGGATCACCCATTTAAGCCAATAACATAGCGACCTCACTCTTCCTGGTGGTGAAGCCTCCACCGCCTCACCCACCGCGGTTTCCGGTTCAGCACCTTCCGGGCCCTGCCTCAATTTTACGTAATCCCCATTGTTGTCATCAGTGACAATTCTGAGCAGAAGCTCCGGGATCACCTCGGCCCTTCCACCATTGTCTCCATAACAAGTCATCGAAAAAGCAAGCCCTGACCGGTCGGGGGCACAAAAACACGCTCCCTCCTTGTAACCGCCAGTTAATAAAAACACTTATCAGAGAAACATGATGGGGATTTTTATTCAGAAATCAACCACCCATAATGATGAGACGGTGGAAATTTTATGGGAATTATAACTGAATCGGGGAACGGAGACTGGTGGATGCAGTAACCAAGCACGAAAGAACCGATTCAGGAATTTATGTGTCGCTCTCCCCGGGATGAAGAAATCATTCGGAACGGGACGGTGTCGTTTTTCGCATCAGCCCTGTGGCACGCCACGTACCGTTGATGCTTCTAGCGACGGGTATGCAACGGCGCAGATGTTTTTGAGGGATGGAACCACCTTTTGCCCGTCGTGACTTCACCGTTACTGCAAAGCGGGCCTACAGAATCGACGCCACAGCTTTATTTTTAAAAAAAAGTTTTATTTTTAAAACTTGATGTGAGGATTTAAATTGGTTTCAATATTTATCTTTTTGCCAGCAATATTTATTATAAATAAAACGTTCGCCTTGTGTAGATTAATTGAAGATTGATTGTACATATGAGTATTGAAATTGACGGTAGTGATGTGCATACTGCATATTAAGCAATAATTTTTTTAAAGATTATGCGTGTAAAAAATGAAAAAATTGACTTATAATTAGTTGATTAACCCATTCAAGACTAATTATCATAAAAATATTATTTAAAAATATTTATTTATGTATATTATTAAACAATGTATTTTAAGAAAATAATGAATATGAAAGCGGCGACAGAGAGAGGTGGTAATTGAGTGTGATTGGATCCAAGCGGTGAAAGCTATCGCCGATGGAGTTGTTGGGGATCATCCAAAACATTATGCTTTTTCATGAGATGCGGAGAGAAATTGGCAAGTCTCACCTCAACCGTGTGATAAGAATGTAAATGCTTACATCAAGGGCATATTTGGATTAATTACATAAGCTGCTAATTTTAATATGATTTACAATAATCAAAATAAAATATGTAAGAGGGATTTTGTATCAATCTGACAAACAAGGCCTAATTTTGACAAGGGAAGCTTTCAAGTTAATGTCTATCAAAGAATAGGTAAGAAATCAGGGTAGAGTTGTGAATCGCCCTGAAATTTATTTGCAAATAAAAGCTTATACTATACTGACCTATAACTTGTCAGATTATGTATTTAAATTTTGTTATCAAAGTGAGAAGCTAGACATGTGAATATTTTTCTTTTCAACAAAAACCGTCTGAATCCCGCCAAGAAAATATTCTCTAAATCAAAATACACATTTTGAAGTTGATAAACCTAGGGGCATGTTCCCACAAATCAGGAAGCCATCTTTGACCCCGTTTCGCAACATTAATGGAAGCTGAAAAACTCATTCAATAGTATTTTTTTGTAAAATCAGATAATTTTTTTCACATATTTATACTGATTTACATGAAATAATGTCTCCATCGCATTTTCAAATAGAAACTTTATTGAATGCAAAGGGAAGGAGGGGATGTTGGATTCAAATAGGTGGAATGCATCTTAACAAGAGATTAGAGAGTGAGGGCTTGAGGGGAGGGGTAAGGGTTGGGAATACGGGCTAGTCCGCACAAGTTGACGGGCTAGAAAACTTCAGCCCGAACCCGCCATAGCGGGTTGGCGGGCCAACTAGCCAACTTTTTATTTTCTTTTTTCTTTTTTTTAAAAATTTCCTTTTTTCTTTTTTACCCAATTTGTTCCTATAATATCGCATATTTATATTATTCTCTTTCCAATCCTATCAATAAGTATTTAATAATTTTCTAAAAATAAAATTTAGTATTATTTTTTTCTTTGTAAAAAACATTGGGATGAAAAAAGCAAAAAACATAAAATATATTTTTTAAAAAAATAAAATAAAAAGCTTGCAACTCTGGCGGGCTGGATTTTTCCAGCCCAAGCCCCCACTCTTGGTGGACTCAACCCGTATTCCCATCCGGTGGAGTGCAAGGGAATATCTCACGCTCATCCAATACCCATTAAACACGTGTGCGGCTTCATCTTTGAACCAATTCTTCGGTCGCATGATTTGCTTCCTTATCCAACCAGCAAGCCTTTTTTTTTTTTTGCCAACACAGCCAGCAAGCCTTTAACGCTTCTGTTTTTCACATTTTCAATTAAGTGATGACAAAACAAGTACTCGTTTTCAGATAGTCTAATTTAAAATATAAGCGCTACAAATATTTGTGAGGCTGAATGTGACCTAATCCCATTTATGACTCTCTCTCTCACAAATGCATCACTCTCACACATCACGCACCACGAGTTCTGCTGCCACCCAATAATTCAGAAAATGTTGGTGAAATATCTATGCAACGATCCTACAATCATCTGGCTAGTGTTTGGGTAAGCGTTTTGATACTCAAAACATATGTTTAATATTGTTTTTTTAATAAAACGATATAACTTCCTTCATAAACTTATCTCGTAGTAAAAACTTATTTGGATGGTGCCAATAGTTTAAAAAAAATCTTTATAAGTTGAAACAAAATACTTTGTTATGAATATTAAATGCTTGTTCCATTTTCCTGCTACTCACTCACATTCATGGATTTTACTATTTATTATCTGTCACTTAAATACCAGCATAACACACACATATACACGTGTGTGAAACAACACCTGTAAATAAGATAAACTTGTGATTAAGGCCTTGTTTGGTTCAGAGTAGGAAGGGGAGGTATGGTTAATTAAAAGTAGGTAAAGGTTCTGGGTCCATTTGGATAGCCCGTTGGAAAAACGGACACTGATTCTAAGGTAGTTTATGTGAAAGGAATTTTGTTTCGGTAAGCGTACCCGTTGGCAAAACGGGCTTACCAAACACAGTTAGAGAAGGTCATAATCTTTGTTTGGTTTAAAAGGAGTTTTGCCTCCAATAAGCAAGTAATAAAAGACAGCTCTCTCATCTGTTCTAGTTTCCGTCCCTATCTAATAACTATTTTCTTTTCCTCCAATGGTTTCATATCTACTTTGTACTATCTTTTCTTAATTGGTTCATTAATTCATTTTATAATGTAGAGGACGTTTTGCCCCCCCAAAAAAAAAAAGCCAAGAAGATGGAGGGAATTAGCGAGCTTTGCTTCATTTTCGCGGTAGTTCCAAAGCAACGTTATCTTTACCTTCGAAGTCCAAAACGTTGACGTAAATTCTCCTTGACTTCCCATTTGTGATCCTCTACCCCAACAAGACCCCAATTCCACTGAAAATCCAATCCAACCATGGTCGTCGTTGCCTCCTACTCACCAAAACTTCCCTGCACTTCCAAAATCCCCTTGCCCGCCCGTTTCTATTGCCTTTCCCCTTCCAAATCCATTACGCCTGCAACTCCAACTCAAGCCGCGCCTCCGAAACTTGTGATTTCTGATATATTCCGTAGCCCCAAAGCCAGGGCGGCTTTACTCGGAGTAGGTCTGCTCCTCACCTTCACCGAACCCGCCTCATCTCTGGAACTTTCGTTGGTGGGATCTTCAATCCAGCTGGATGAACCCTCCAATGCTCTCTCCCTTCCAACATGGGCCGTACACGTCTCCAGCGTCATTGAATGGTGAGATTACTTTCTATGCATACACTTCCATGTTGTTGATATTTTATCTCTTTATCTAATCTTCCCCAGTGCCTGTACCTTCTTCATCGTCCTGGGTTCTGCATAGTTCATTTAACTTCATCCTTTCGAACAGTTTCGGAAAACTTCAATACTTCAGGAATTAATTATTAGTAACAGTTGAAAGGACATCAAGACGTTCTGATCAACTTCTATCGTGTTCCATGAAACAGCTTGAGCTCCAGATGAAATACAAAAGAAATTGACTGAAAGGAAATGCTGAGCAAAAATCATGCTCTGCTCTGTCATTACTGTAGCACATATATAGAAAAATATTACAACCCTAGATAGAGCAGGATTTGTACACGTATGATCAAGGGAAATTCTAGAAGAATACAACAGACTAAATACAAACTGTACAGAAGCTTGGGCCAATATTATGTGGATCGAATATGAGACTTGGGCCTATGTTTATGAGTCTTAACATCCCCTCTCAAGCTAGGTCCCGGAGAAGTAACTACACCTAGCTTGTGTCTAAAATCCAAAAACTTGGAATGAGATAGAGCTTTAGTAAATAGATCTGCAATCTGCTTAGATGAGGAGATGTAGTGAACTGCAAGTTGTTTGTTCAAGACTCTATCTCTCAAATAGTGAACATCCAACTCAATGTGTTTTGGTCCTTGCATGGAAAATTGGATTTGAGGCTAAGGCAGCAGCACTTAGGTTGTCACACCAAGCTATTGGAGGATTTTTGAGACAAATTCCAATTTCAACAGTGAGTGACTGAATCCATGCCAATTCAGTAGCAAGATTGGCTAAAGATCTGTACTCATATTCTGCACTAGAGCGAGATACAACTTGTTGTTTCTTAGCAGACCATGATATCAAAGAGTCACCGAGGAAAACACAATAACCACCAACTGAGCGCCTATCATCTGGGCACACAGCCCAATCTGCATCAGAGAATCCCTGTAGTGTCAAATGATTGCTGGCCTTAATGTGTAGGGACAGATTAGTTGTCCCTTTGACATACCGTAAGATCCTCTTAACTGCTTGCCAATGATCTTCAGTAGGAGAGCTAAGAAATTGACTCAATTTGTTTACTGCAAACATTATGTCAGGTCTTGTATTAGTTAGATACTGCAACGCACCTATCACTTGCCTGTAAACAGTAGGATCCTGTAAGGGAATGCCAACATCTTTAGACAAATATTTGTTCACCACCATTGGGTCGGAACAGGATTTAAGTTGGACATACCAAACCTGTCCAACAGATTCAAAATGTATCTCTCTTGCTTCAAATATAGACCTGATCTGTTTCTGACAGCTTCAATACCAAGAAAGCTATGTAGCAGCCCAAGATCTTTAAGAGCAAAATGAGAGTTTAATCGTTTGACAAATAATTCCAGAACATTGTTCAGATTCCCAGTGACAATTATATCATCCACATAAATTAGCACAAACATAACTAACGATTTCCTTTTAAGGAAAAATAGAGATGTGTCACATTTAGAGTGAATGAAACCCCAGTTGATTAGAGTACTCCTTAGTTTCTCAAACCATGCTCTAGGAGCTTGACGAAGACCATATAGAGCTTTTCTTAGAAGACACACATGATGTGGATATTTGGTTGGAACAAACCCTTATGGTTGTCTCATAAGGACATACTCTTGAAGTTCTCCATTAAGGAATGCATTAAGTTGTCTAATTGTCCAGTTAAATGTCACAGCCATTGTCAAAACAAATTTGAGTGTTGAAGCCTTAAGTACCGGGCTAAATGTTTCATTAAAGTCAATACCAGGGCTTTGTTGAAAGCCCTTAGCAACTAAACGAGCCTTGTGCTTAAAGACAGATGCATCAGCTTTAGGTTTTAATTGAAACACCCATTTACAATCTACTACTTTTCTAAGTCCAGTATTAGGTACTAGTTTCCAAGTCTGGTTGTTTATCAGGGCATTATATTCTTCTACCATGGCCTTTTTCCATTCAGATGATTCTAATGCTTCTTTTACAGATTGAGGTTCTTTAGAAAAATCAGTTTTTGTCATAACAACACCAATGTAAGGCAAGCGAGGTTTGTGTATACCTGCTTTGCTCCTCGTGATCATGTGATGCCCGGTAGGTTCGGTTCTCTGCACAATCTGAGTGGACACAGAGGATTCTGGGACAATAATAGCACCCGGGGAGGAAGAGGCCTGATTCTGATCTTCCTCTTCTGTATCTTCAATCATCTCCTGAGAGAAATCAGCAAGTGTATTATTGTTGTTGGAAGAAACAGACCCAGAACTTTGTTGGCCATTTGTTGATGGAGTTGGTCTGGAACACATTTGGAAATCTGTAGCTGCAGGTACGAATGGCTTCAAGAACATATTAGTGTTGACTATTTCCTCATCTGGTGATTTCCTTTTATTGATAAATCCTGTGGAAAAAGGAAAATCAAATTCATTAAATGACATGTCTGGACAAATAGATTCTCCCAGTTGAGCTCAAGCATTTGTATCCTTTATGAGCATTGTTGTATCCAACAAAAACGCATTTGGTTGATCTGAAATGTAGTTTATGTTCGTTATAAGGCCTCAAGCAAGGGTAACAGGCAGTACCAAAAATCCTCAACCTATCATAATCAGGAGATTTGTGAAATAGCTTGAAATAAGGAGAGATGCCACCTAATACATCTGTTGGAAGCCTGTTAATCAACTCAGAAGCAGTATGAAAAGCTTCCCACCAAAATGACAAAGGCATTTTGGCTTGAGCCAAAAGTGTGAGGCCCATCTCAACAATATGACGATGCTTTCGTTCTGCCCTTCCATTTTGAGCAGAAGTATGTGGGCATGAATGTCTAAATATAATTCCTGATTCATTGAGAAAACTACAAAAGCTGCGGTATTCATCTCCCCAATCGCTCTGGATAGCCTTTATCTTATTCTCAAACTGATTCTCAACCAATTTCTTGAAGTTGATAAATGTGTTTAATGCCTCATCCTTTGACTTCAAAGGATAAACCCAAGAGTATCTACTATGATAGTCTAAGAACAATATATAGTATTGAAAACCATTCAAGGATGTTAAAGGAGCAGGACCCCATAAGTCAGTGTGTATTAGTTCAAGTGGTTTAGATGCAATGGACTTAGATGACTTGAAAGGAAGGGAATGAGATTTGCCCAGTTTGCATGACTCACAGAATGTAAAGACATTTCCATTTCTTGAAGTAAGTTTCAAATTACAATCACTAATTACTTGATTCAGAATTCTATTGCTAGGATGACCAAGTCTATAATGCCATAGCATTTTACTAGAACCACTACCATTACTGACTTCTTCTTCAGCAGCATACATCACTTTGCTGTCTCCTACGTCTCCAATATTGCAAACTCTGTACATACCGTCATTACTTGATTTTCCTATCAGTAAGGTCTGTCTTGTTCCCTGATCCTTCACACAAACACCCTCAGAGTTAAATATCACATCAGCATTATTATCTGAGGCAACTTTATGTACACTCAAGAGGTTTTTCTTGATCTTGGGAGTGTAAAGAATTTTGTTCAGTGTAACCTTCTTATCTGGAATATTTTGTATTGTTAAGGAACCTATTTTCTTTATTTGTATTTTGTATCCATCATCCAATAAAACATTCATCTTACTAGACGTATCAGTGGAGTTGTCGAGTTTGCTTAAGTCGTTCGTAACACGACTGGTTGCACCGCTATCCATATACCACGCATCATCAGCTACTGTCTCTGGAGATGCCCAGTAAGCACTGTCAAGATCGTAGGAAGCAAGATTTGCTCTCTTGGTGGCATTGTGAGATTGGTTTCGAGTGGAAGGTGGAATGAAGGATCCGTCGAACCGATGAAAGCAATTTTCAACTGTGTGACCTATTCTTGTGCACAGTTGACACAGAGGCACGTTGTCGTTGCAATTAGCAGGTAGAGTGTGTGCTCTTCCACGTCGTCCCCTACCTCAACCACCTCTCCAGCCATTGTTGTGCCTAAAGTTAGAAGTGCTTACTCCTTGTGCAAGATTAATGAGGCTGTTGCTTGACACAGATAAACTTGCAAACTGACTTAATTGATCCAGACGGCTCTCAAACGTAAGTAGTGAAGTCTGGAGTTCAATCCAGGTGAGTGTCTCAGCCTGCTGAGATAGCTGAACAACCACTGGATTATACTCGGAATCTAGTCTAGCAAGTGCTTGTATGACTAAGTCAGAGGATAGAATCGGGCTACTGGCAAGCACGAGTTGATCTGCAATATTTTTCAGTTTCGAGAGGTACTCCGTCATCTTCATCGCACCCTTCCTGGTGCGTTGTAGTTCAGACCTTAACATAAGCAGCCGAGACTTCGTTTGAGCTCCAGCGAGTTGCTTTGCTGCAAGCCATAAACAGGCGGACGACGAAACTCCTGTCATCTCAGTTGAAATGTCCAAGGACATTGTGTTTAAGAGTCAACCGAATAGGAGTTGATATGTTGAGACCCAGTCTTCAAATGCTGGGTTCAGAGTTGTCGTGGTTCTACTGAGAGTATACTGAGGAGGACACAGTTTAGTCCCATTGATGAAGCCTTCAGGCTTATACCCCTTTATCACCGGCAAAACGTGTGTGACCCAGACCAGATAATTAGTTCGATCCAACTTGACCTAGCAGGATTGGGTGGGGAAATGGTTTCTCTCTGAGAGTTTGGCGAGAATCGATTCTGGAGTGAGTGAGCTGGTTGAGGAGCTATGGGTGGATGAGCTTTGAGCTTGTTGAGAGTCGTGAGATGTTGACATGGTGGCTGGGCAGCCTTTCGCTCTGATACCAAGATGAAATACAAAAGAAATTGACTGAAAGGAAATGCTGAGCAAAAATCGTGCTCTGCTCTGTCATTACTGTAGCACATATATAGAAAAATATTACAACCCTAGATAGAGCAGGATTTGTACACGTATGATCAAGGGAAATTCTAGAAGAATACAACAAACAAACTGTACAGAAGCTTGGGCCAATATTATGTGGATCGAATATGAGACTTGGGCCTATGTTTATGAGTCTTAACAGCTCCCATCTTCCTTTTGTCTTCTCTTATTCCCAAAATACTGGAGATGGTTTAGTATACTAAGATTCGAGATCTCAGTGGTAGTGGTATTGATAATTTTATATCATTCAAAATTGGCTAAGTAGTTACCAGAACTAAACCCAGTTCAAGTGCGCAATGTTTCGTCTAAACTCTATTACGTTCTACCGGTAAAAATAGATCCCTTTCTTTTTTCTGAGTCAAGTTACTGATTGTTGTTTTCTGTTGAAAGGATTACAGCCATGGCATTGGTTTGGCAATATGGGGAGAGAACAGGATATGAATCTTGGAAGGGGCTTTCATGGGGCATGGTAAGATTTCTTATTTTGCATTGTACACTGCATTGTGAAGCTGTATGTTTAGAAAAAGCTTTAAGCTATTAAAGAGCAAAAAATATTTTTCTATCATTGGCCATTTTAGGCACTCCTCCAATGCGTAAGTTATTTTACGTGCGTTTCTATGGAAATTAAGCTATAGACCTGTATGTTTAAAAAATTAAGCTTGATCTTGTTCTGATTGCTTTTTCCCCTGGCAAATATCTCATGTAATATAAATAACTTTTCACCTATCCAAATATTTCCTTCCCTCATTTACCTTCATCAGATCTTTCGGATTTTGATATCTCTATCATTTGGACGATGTCTTTATTCTTCACTATAAGGTAGAGACAAGTTATTTAGATGTTGTCTGATTCTTCTAGGTACCCCTACTAGGTGGAGCCCTTTGCGCGTGCACATGGCATTTCTTTTATAACTCTGAGTCCTTGGAGGTAGGAAGGTTCTTCTCTCCTTGTGCAAAAATGATGTACCCTGTACCCAGAAAATTTTACATGATATGATTATTTTAACCGAAGAGGATCTTGTTTTATATGAACATGGAACAATTAATTCGTGAATATACATCATAAATAATCATTACCTAAATATGCGGAGTTATGGATAGTGTTTTTTAATTTATTATATATGTGCAAGTTAAGATACATGCCTTCTGTCCAATCATTTGTGGTAACCATCGTCATTAAATTATGCATCCTGACTTCATAATATTTCACAATATATCATACAATTCATCCTCTCCAACTTTATCGCTAGCTTGAACCTACTCCTTATGGGGACTTCATAATATTTCACACTATATCATACAATTCATCCTCTCCAACTATATTGCTAGCTTGAACCTACTCCTTATGGGAATTCTTGATGAATATACTCATGGACCATCTGTACTTTCATGTCCTAAGTTACTTCTTCTGAACTATTGAGTCGGGTTTGTATTTTTGTTATGACTTAGCTACGTAACAAATGTAGAGTCATGATACTTGTGTTAAATCCGATTGAATGGGATTAAGGCAGAAAGTCTAAAGTGATCCAGATTCAAATGAATTGCAGGTGTTGGTGGCTCTTCAAGCAGCACTTACCGTTCTGGGTAATGCTACAATGTGCATAGCTGCATATCGTATATACAAATCCCGGGAAGGCACAAAAAATTTTTGAAATTTTGCCGCATGGGCATCTGGAAGTAATATTTTAGATTGAGCGGATATCTTCTTGTTCTGCTGCTTGTTAAACTACTCTTCTTAATTTATGGGCTAATATGAAAGTGAGAAGAGAGTATGCTAATTTACGAAAACTATTAAAAGGCCAAAGATGATGCTTACTGGAAATCCTTCTTTTCCACATTAGCGCCATCAGCCTTGATTTCCTCTGAATCTCCTTATCATGATTTCTTGCAACAGGATAAACCAGCTGGAAAATTCCTGATATCAAGATCATATTCATTAAAGGTAGTTGTTTATTCTAGAGTTCGGATTCAAGATTCAACTATCAAGATCGTCTTGAATTTAGGAGCCTTTGTAGGCCGAAGAATCTCCGCAGTCTAGCATGAATAATCATCCACTGTACATGTCCCGAACTCCTAGTTGTCCAGGATAGTCATAACTGATAAAGAGTGTGGTACGAGGATCTAACATGTCCCCCCCCCAACAAAGTTATTTTCCAGTAGTTTGGAATAGCATATCTGTTGACATGATAAATAGTGAATCTTGTTTGAATGAATGTATTCTGTTTTATTTTATCAAAGCCACGGTCATTTTCATACTGAGTTAACTGTAACTTGGTAATGTCTTTAGTTCGAAGGTTTGAGAAGGGCCCTGTCCGACTTTCTTATCAAATCAATTTAACAGATATGTTTTTTTGTGACACTGGATTGATGAAGTGCACTATCTGTCAAGTTTTTGTTACATCAAAACTATGAGATGTTTCATGAACTTCACAACCTTAAGGGCCGAGGGAGGATTATCCACTAGATTGCTTGTTCAGGATATACTATAGGGTGACAGGAAATGGGTCCAAACGACGAAGTTTCTTTTCAAGCTTACTCATCATCAGGTCTGCCTTCTGCTGAAGATGAACAACCTTATCCTTCACCTTGTTCTCTTCGCTGATGATCTGGTCTCCATATACAGTTTAAGATTCTTTAGCGCCATTTCTTCCCCTACCATCCTTTCACTCCTGCGTGCGCGCCCACAAACACATTCTTAAGACTCATGCAATAGTATGCGGTGCGAAATAAATGAAGACAGGATAAACATGTAAATGTTGTATGTGATGAACAAAGCATAATTTACCTCGCAAGCTTGTAAACCTGAACTTTAGTTCGTTTTGATCGTCGGTTGCTAGCAAAAGAGTGAAGGAGACCTATCGAATTAATTACCTTGTTGCCCACGCACATTATCTTCTGGTCAGCTGAGTCTTCTGTGAAGAAAGCAAGAGGACACGCGGAATTTGAGAAATTAATATTTGCTATACACACACACAAAAGTTTCGTTTACTATTCTTGCATGCGATCATGCATAGGTGGATATGCAGGGGACGAACGGAGAGCAAAAGCGTTTATTTCCTCGTAATCATGACCGGAAGGCTCAGTAGCCTCAAGAATGACACGAATCCAATATGGGTGAATCAATAACCAATAACAAGTTAAGAGGTAAAAAGGGTATTATCATCTTGAAGACAGGAAGGATCTTTGCATTGGCTTTCCTGACATCTTTTTTAGCAGTAGAGAGCATTTGAGCATGTGTTGAAACTCGAGGGTAATGTCAGTTTTGCTAAAGAAAGAGCCTTCAAAATTGTTTGTTCTGATGCTAATTATCCACTATGCATGCATAGTTAACCCACATATAAATTTAACACCAGAAACTTCCCATGATATCATAAATAAATAAACAGATGATAGTCTATAACACTTGTAGCCTGAGCATGGCACATGCGTTGTAAAATTTACCATCTCCTGGTGTTTCTCTGCAATTATGCAAGGCTTGAAGACAAAGAAATAAAGCTGAGAGACACCCTCCACTTGATCTACTGCTGGGCATGCGCTTAGGTTGATGTAATCAGAGCAAAGATTCAAAATTGAGAGTGGTCTTAGTCGGTTAGTCCTGAGTGACCTTCACACACACACACACACACACACACACACACACACACACACACACACACACTTACTTTTGTGTGCAGTACTATTTGCTTTATCTTCTGCTCTTGTTTTTGTGACCTGTGAGGGCCACAATTGGTGGGAGAGATATAGAGAGAGGCCGCAGTCAACAAATGGATCCAACATTACCTCCTGCCTTCTTCCATTAACAGAATGCTTTCAATTCTATACATCCCAATCAGTACTCTTATCGCCAAGACGATGATAAAGAATTAGGCTAAGTACCGCATCTTCATTCTTCAAGTCAGTGTAATGTGATTTATTCTCTTTCATTTTAAATTAAGGCTGAGATAAGCTTTCTATACAATTTAAGATAACCTTTGATGTTACAAAATTTTCTAATATCAGCGAAATATCTTCTGATGTATATATTGATATATTTCAAATTTTCGTTTTCAAACGTACTTCATATCTATTTATTTATTAACTAATTTAACAATAATTAGACGATATCTTGAGTTAAACTTAAATTATATTATTTCAAGAGTTACTTGAAATACTTGAAATGTCCTGTTGGGTAAATATATTAACGACTTTATAAGATGAATTTAGAATTTCTTTAGACTTTAAAATTTTTCACATTTTTTCTCATTATAAATTAATGTACTTTTAAATTTATATATATATTTGGGTTATCACATATCATATATTCACATGCTCCTTAATGTATTACCTAATGGAAGATCTAATGTTAGTTATAAATATAAGATCAATTTTTCATAGTAATTATTTTCTCCCTAGACTACCCTCTATTAACGCTCCATCAATAAGTGATGGATTCTTCATTTTACCACAGAATATAATTCTAAATAGAATTATTTTAGGAAAGCCTTTAATCGTCCCATTCTAAATATATTAAAGGGAGATAAATTTAAAAAATTATTAAATTTTAGTTGTTTATAAATAACTTTTTTAAAAAAGTGAATAGAGATTTAGAAAGCATTTTTACACAAGGTGATATAAAAGTTATTTTACATATTTACCCAACAAATTACAAATTATGTTTTTTTTTGCCAAAACAAATTACAAATTCTGTTGAAAAATAGTTTCCACCAACAATGCGGACCATATCTGGAATTTAATTTTACTTTATCATTTAGAATCATCTTAAGGACTTTTTCCGAAAATTCTTTAAAATAATATTTTAGGCAACAGTGCCTATTCGATTCTCTAATGCATATAAAATTTTAATCTAATCCTTTAACTATATAATATATCTGTTTATTTTCTTATCTTAATATCATTATTTGACAATTTTCTACGATATATCATTATTTGAAGATTTGCTTAATTTTTTAGATGCTAAAAGAAATAAATTTTAGTAGGATATCTTTCAAACGGATTGATTGGGATTTATGACCTACGCAACATATATATATATATATATATATAACCAGAACACACGTTTCACGGAACTCACAAGTCCAAGTCCGCTGGAAGCCTAAAGAATTTCCAATTTCCGCTGTTTCCACATTCCCCTTCTCCTTTCCTTTGATCGCAGAGCAAGATGAGTTCTCAGCAGCCCGATGACACAAGCTATCAGCCATCCGAGCCGAAGCTGTGCGCCAACAACTGTGGCTTCTTCGGCACCGCCGGCACCATGAACCTCTGCTCTAAATGTTACAGAGACTTCTTAATTAACGAGCAGCAAGCCGCTTCCGCTAAAGCCGCTATGGAGAAATCACTCAACCCTGGATCCGTTCCACCACCTGATCAAACGCTGGAATCGGCCCCTTTGGCGCAATTCCGTTTCGGAACTTCTTGGGAAGCATCGCCTTCATCGTCCGCCGTTCTTAGTGGCGATCAAGGGCAGCCAAAGGCGCCCAACCGTTGTAAGAGTTGTAACAAGAAGGTTGGGTTGACTGGATTCAAATGCAAGTGTGGGAGTACTTTCTGCGGTTCACATCGTTATCCGGAGAAGCACGAGTGTACGTATGATTTCAAGAAGTCTAACCGTGATGCGATTGCCCAGGCTAATCCAATGGTTAAAGCCGCGAAACTCGACGACAAGATTTAGCATTTGCGTTAGCATTGAGCAACTGGTTTGTTGGGATTGAAATAAATTAATTGCTCGTCTAGGTTAACTTAGGCATTATGAGGATTTATTTAATTATTTCTATTTTTTAAAAATATATTCTTTTCCCTCTTTCTATTTCTTTCTGTTTCTTATATTCTATTTTCTACTTACTTTTTGTCCCGAATTCTATAAAAATGAATAATTTCGCAAACGCCATCACATTTGAAAATTTAAATTTTACCTGATAATTCGTAAAAGTCAAGGTATGGGAACTCGGACTGGATCGATTTAGTCAAACCGAAAACCGGTTACTCAGTCCAATCTAAGTTGGGGTTGAACCGGGTCATAATGACTCAATCCAACTCGAACCAACTTACCAAAACCCGATAGTAAAGAGCAATTTACCTAATTAGTAAAATCAAAATAAACGAATATGATAATTTCTCTGCATGGAGTCCAAGGCAATTTAGTAAAAAAAAATTGAACCTAAATATTTTAGCTAGGTTAGATTTAATTTATTCAATATGGGCCTTCGAGTTGGACCTCCTTCCAAGAAAGAGCAAAACAATCCAATTCAAGATGCCCCACTATACCAAAAAAACAAATGCGGCTAGCTTGAGGGTTCGATACCGGGGAATGTCACTTTGTTGTGGCTCCAGTTGCGACGTTTGGGGAGGCATCCTAGCTCCTAGATGCTTAAGTAAACGTCTGAGGGTAATTGACGGCTCGCCCTGCCCAACATTGGTATGACCTAAGAGGAAGGGAAATTTCGCCCTGCCCTTGGCTTGTGGGTGAGCACAACCCCCTGCCTAAAATTTATGTATAAAAAAAATGCAGGTAGCTTGCATGAAAGATGTGAAAAGCAAGGACACGTAGTTATACGTTGATAAGGCTAGCAAAGTGTTTTGCACTTCTACCAATAGGCGTTTGGTAGAGTTGGCAAGGGTTACTACCAGCATTCCTCAGGATGAGGGTTCGAACCTTGGGGAGTGACAGCCGTGATAATTAATGCAATCTCAAAGAGGTTGTCCCATCGGTACCTCGCTACCATTATAAGGTTTCCTCACGGGGGTCCGGATTAATTTGAGACGGGTAATGAATCTAGGATACTGGATGGTTTATACAAAAAAAAGTGTTTTGCATTTCTCTCTCTCTCTCTCTCGCGAATTAAAGAGGTGAAAAAAAATTTTATCAATTGACTATACTTTACAAGAAAAATTAGAGAAGTGAGCAAATTTTTAAATTAATTTTTCTTACTCCCTTTATCTTATATCTTTTAATTAAAATTTTATAATTCTATTTCTTCAATTTTTTTAAAATTCAATTTCTAAAAGTTCTCGCTTGCCTCCCTTCTAAATCCTTCGTGCCAAAACTAGAAATTAGAAACTTGGCTTCCAAATATAGCTCAAACCGGACATAAAATGATGTAAAATCATCGAACTGATATATCGCAACTATTTTCTTTAGAGTGGATTAAAAAGAAAAATACATAAACATGCATGCTTTGGATGGTATAATTGTGGAAATCAAATATAATCTTGGGTTAATACAATCTCGAGTGACGGAAGATTATATTAACCTGATAATCTTTCTGTTTGGACTTTACTCTGTACTGATTTCTATACCAAATTCTTCAACTGCACATAATCATCTCCCTCAAGGTTGCAGACCTGCAGTCTCCTCCTTGCAGGAAATTAAAACAGCACTTATATTACAGTAAGTATAAGCACCTCTAGTTATATATATAACATAATGCGCGATCGAGCTCAATTAATGTAGCTAAGGTTAACACAGCCACGTGTACTGTCCTTGCTCCTACATTTTTCTATCCATGCATCCTCTCCCAAGGTAGTATATAGGAGGAAGACGGGGTAAGCTGACAATGCTGTGCATGCTTCGTGGAAGTTCAAGATTTAATTAGGGTGGACAAGTCTAGGTGCCTGGAATACAATATAGTGTGATGATTGGGTATATACGACTTCAACACCAGAGAGCAATCTATTTACATGTAGATATATCCAGTCGTGTGTGGTCGATTCCATATTTGCATGAACAAGAGAGAAGCTACATCTTGGTAATCATTGTGCCTTTCAAATGTTGATATTTCGTGACTGCCTCGAAAAAGAGCTCTGACCAG
>JANTPZ010090039.1:0-50916 GCA_025593235.1 Vachellia pachyceras
ATTCATGATATGATTGAACGAATTGATATTGAAAATCCTCTTTTGTTGTACATGGCAAAAATTTCTTTGAGCATTTGGTTGAAAATTGGGGTGTTACAGGAAAGACCTTGTAGACACGGTAATGTTGGTTCATTATTTTGTACCAAACGATTCGGATTTTATGAGACAATTTGTGACCTGATCGTGTGGCAAGGATCCGGGATGCCTCAGTTAATGAAATCGCTTCCGCAAAATCTTGTGGCTATTTAATTATTTTAACCAAATTATTATGAAATAGAAAATTGTCTTTTCATAAATTCATGCATATAAATATAAGGCATATACACATGGAATGAGATAACCATTCACTCCTCACTCTTATCTCCTGTGCATCCCTTCCTTTTCTCTTGGGCTTTTTCATCTTGTTCACCATCATTTCTCTCACATCTCTTTCCATCATTTCATGCAATTTACAACAGTGGCAATTTTTTTAAAAATTATTTCATAATTGTTTTTTTTAAATAACCCCAATAATAAAAATTTCAAGTTCCTAGTCAATGGTGAAATAAGAATTTCAAAATATAAATGCTTTTACAACATTACCTCTCAATTTCAAATTAAAAAAGGTCAGGCTACCTTCACCAAAGACTTTACCGTTGGCTAGCTATAAAGCTTCGGTGTCGGCGAGACACCATCGGCAAGTAGGCTACTTTTTTAATAACTTGTTCTAAATCTCAAACTTGTTTGAATGAACGAATGAATTACTATCTTTATGATGAGATTTATTACGCTTCAATAGACACTTATTATTATAATAATGAAATTAACATCCGCCTTTTAATATCTCAAGCTTGTTGAAATAAATAAATACCTATGGGAAATTTTTTTTAAAATTATTTCATGATTGGTTTTTTTCTTTAATTTTTTTCACAAACAAATGGCAGCATATTAAATATAAATAAAATATTTTTATAAATAAGATAAATAAGGAATAAATAAATCTTTAAAATGGAAGCACACATTTAAATAATATAGCTTGAAAAGAAGAGGAAGAAGTTAAATAGACTATTTTAAATTACGTACATTCTAAAATACTTATATATACCATTAGATTATGTATTAAATAAATTAGTTTGAGAAAAAAAATAAGAAATATATCAATTTATTTATTTTTTTCTAAAAATCAATTGTTGCCTATATTAAAAATCAGATTAGTCAATGTTTAAGCTCCTGCAACAAAAAATATTAACACTAACCAACAACAAAATAGAAATAAGAGATTACATATATTATATATCAACATGTAATATATTAAACAAAAGGTTTGCTGACCATCTTTTTTACCTTTTCATGGAATAAACTTGTCTTTTCATAAGAAAAATAGTTTTGCTAATTTTTCTTTTTTTGGGACATATTATCTATTAACCTAATTTTGAAAGCAACTGCATTATTTCGTGCGATGTATATGGTAGATAACGATATTTTTTTTAAAAAAAGTATTCTTCTTAATATTTAAAATATGTTGAAATATGTAAAAATGATAATAAAATCACATGAAAAGTTGGTAAAAATTCAACTGTTTTTAAAATTCCATTATGTGCATTTCAGGCGGAATGACTAAAGAAGAGCTTCTCGATGCAAACACAACTAGTGGACAGTTGTTCTTAAATCATATTTTAAGAATTTAATCTATATGGTGTTGAGTTCTTCATTATATTTTAGATGTGGCTTGGTATTTATTCACATATGGATATAACAATGTTTGATTAGGACTTGCAATTAAAGGCTCGTCTGAGATTACAGTCCTAAACCTAAATTTTGTGGTAAAATATATGTTTTGGCCTAAAATATAGATTTTGTCCAATTATTTACATTATTTTAAATATAGGTTTTTGAAAAAATTATTTTCTTGTCAAATCACACACTCTTTCATAATAAATTTTTTACTTCCTCTTTTTCTTTCTTTCTCTTTTATCTTTCATACTTATCTTTTACCTCGAATTCCGTATAAGCTAATGACTTCCCAAATACAATCACATTTCAAAACATATATTTTGTCTTAGAATCCGTAAAAGCTATTATCCCAAAATCTATTTTTCAAAATCTAGGTTTTGTCTCGAATTCTGTAAAAACCATTCTCAAACGGACTTCCAAACGGGTTCTAAAGCATATTTCCAAACACCATAATTGTCTTGGTGATGCCTTAGCAAAGGATAACTTATCTTATTCAGCCTCGTTAGATGTGTATCCATCTCCTCTATAAACTCCGGTTGATAAAGTGCTTGTTTGGGAATCATTCCCAAATCATGTTGGTGAGATGTTTGGATTTTTCAAAACTCCATGGACATGTAAAAGGTAAATGTTATTCCTATATAAGTCAAGACAAAACTTTTCTCACATACTTACCTTGGTTTGGATAAATCACCTTCCCAACAGATTCACAAACACGCACAAAGATTGTTTAGGATCTAATCCCCATTTATTTTAATTTTTGAGTTGGGTTGCATCCCTCTTCCTACAAAAAATATAGAAGAGAAAAGTAAGAGTCCTAAGGATTTGAATAGAGAAAATCACACTAACATCCCACCCAAAGAAAATAATATTTAAAAATAACTATGCATTAGAGAGGCATAAAGAAATAACATAATTGAAGTAGGAGATATTGTTTAAGTGAAGAATTGCAGCCTTTGTGGCCTTTTATTAATTAGAAAAACAAATAATGTCAAATACTAAAAGAAATATAATATTGTTGTAAACATTTTGTACTTGAATGTTCATAACCCCTAATTCTTAGGATTCTTTATATTTAGTGCCATAACACTGTGACCTCCCAATGAATAGCTTACAAATAGTTTTTTTATGGTTAATGTCATTATATCTATCTTTATTTCTTTGTAATAACATGTATATAATTTAATGGTTTTGGGCCTAAAAATAGAGGCAAAGTACATAATATCAGCAACAAGAATCACAATGGAATGAGAAATTATCCTTTGCTCTCTTCTTCAATTTCTGATCTTGTTGATTGAACTGTATTTCTTGATTACTTTTGCTTGAATTTCCAAAACAATTAATGTAATTTTGATCCATCATGACCCTTTTTGAGCTTTATTTGAAAATTAGAGTTATTTGTTTTGATTAGCTTGATTTTAGGTGCAATTGCCATGAAATATGATATATTTGCACTTAATTCTAATCATAAGCAAGTGATACTTCAAATCATTGATATTTCATTTAAGGACTCTAGCAGAGAATGCAAGGAAGCAGCTTTGGAATCTTCCGCTGCGACGCATTCCATTGTTCGCCACGGCCAAACTCAAGCAGGCAGACAAAGGACTCTTGGGAGAGGTTCTTCCCGGCGAAACCTCAAGTTAGCCATGGCGAATATCGTGAATCCGTAACCAGATCAGACTCCCAATGGAAAGAATAACCTACCCACATCATAAACCTAACCCAGAACGGTTATGATACCCTATTTAGTGTAATTTTCGGGCAGAAGGCTGGGGGGATACAGTAGCCACAGTAAAGAACCCCTTCTCATCTCATTTTCTCTTCTCCTCCACACACCAAACCCTAGTGACAACATTTCTCTCTTCATCTTCCACTTTCTAACCATTATGCATCCATATTCTCCCATCTAGAGTGTTGAGTTGAGCACCATGAGTAGCTAAACCTCTTCCTTCCTCTTGGAAATGGAGATAGGTTGAGTTCAAGAGCTTCACAAGGAGAGTAGTAGTTTTAATCTGTATTTCTGTTATAGATTGCTTAGTTGCTGAGTTAGGACTAGTGATATGTACTTAAATACTTGATTGCAGTCGTACCAAATTGGATTTATTGGTGTAATGATTTGCTATGTGTTTGACTTGGTAGTATAAAGTCTCATTACTACCTATTCAATGAAATCGTTATCACTCTTTCTTATCTTCCTAGTTGTGATTAATATTTGAGGTGATAATGTTTTGAGTTGGATTTTTCACTTAGCAACTTCACTACACACTAAGTGTTTTTAAAGGGTCTCATGGAATGGAGTTCACTATATGGGATTTCTGACCTAGCGAGTTGTTGGGGTTTTCATTGCGAAACTTAGTGCGAAACTATTATTCTACCTTATCTTTATGAACTATGATAGCCTAAACCATTTCCAAGGAAAATTTATCATCGAATAATTTTTATGTTTTTACCATTCTATTTTCGTTGCATTCCCACAAAAATCCAAAAACAAAATTTGCTTTCATACCAGTTTTGATTATGTCTTGCAAACAAACACAGTTTTCTTTCGTTACAGCAAATATCATCGTGAGTTAGTTAAGCTAGTTGCTCTTGAGGCTCCATAGAGAACGACCTTGGGGTTGCACCCTATAGTGCAATCCTTGAAAATCACAATTGTTTTGATCCGTTTTTAAAATTTTTAACAACGATAAGTTTATATTTTTATCTGTGGTCGGATCACTTGTCATACTTCATGCACTCTAACTTTTCCATCTTATGACAAATATATGTTTCTTCTTCTTTCTTAATTAATTATACATTGAAAAACATGCAGTAGAGAAACGACGCCGTTTCATTCCTTTTTGTTTTTTTTTTAAATTTCAATTTCAAATTCGAAAAGTAAATAAAGAGAGAGAGAGAACTCAACTCCTTCCCCCTGCTCTCACTCCCTCCACGCGATCCCACTCCCCCGTCCCGCTCATCTGCGCTCACTCCTCCGGCGTCTCAGGCATCTCAGCTCTCCGTCGCGTCTCTGGTTTTTCTCGCGCTATTGCGCCACCGGCGTGTCAGCTCCACCACCTCCTCCTCCGGCGACTCTACTCTCCGCCTGAATCTTTTTCTCCTCAGCCTTGCTGCAACGCCATTGTTCCTTTCGTTTATTGCCCTAAAAGCTGCATCTGCCACGAGCACCGACGCCATTTTGATCCACCGAGTTCCAGAAATTGAACCATGGAGTTTTGAGCAACATTTCGGTGAAGCTGTTATGATTCCTGCTGGAAGTCCATACCAGATTAGAAATTCTAAGGTCTCTTTTTTGCATTATATAATGGTTTTCCTTCTCCATCTTTTTGCATTATATGATGGTCTCTTTTTGAATTTTTGGTAATAGAGTATGTGTACGCAATTATGTTTGTGGTTAACCATCTCATTTTCATTATGTTTTAACTTTGAAGGATCTTTTATGATTTATTTGAATCTTTATCAGATATGGTCATGTCATAGCCTAACAACTTTTCAAGAGATTCCTTAACAACAATGACAATGGCGGGAATTGTGTTTGGGACAATTAGCCCTATCTGATTTTGCTGTATTATTGGCTGTTTTAATGCTATTATTAGTAGATGAGTAATAAAATATTGGCTTGCAAACTAAAAATAGCGTAAATAAATGTTAAATTTGAATTTTTCTGTTTTTTATTGAACTTGTCTAAATTGTTTTCATTTTTCTGCACTATATATTGTAATTCAGCCCGTGGAGATTCACTTTTGATTAAGATTGATTGTATTTTCCTATCCTGTTCCATTTTATTTACTTGCTGCAGGTTTTTGAAGGGGTTTAATGGGTGATCATCAAAACCATAGAATTCTTATGGTTTCGGATTTTTTCTATCCCAACTTTGGTGGTGTGGAGAACCATATATATTATCTCTCACAATGCCTGCTGAAGTTAGGTCACAAGGTTAGAGAACAAAATTGAATTTGTGAATTCATTGTGTTCTTAGAATATTCAAACTTTTGGCCACTGACAGGGTTCTTTTATAAATGGCCTTTCCTGCTTTAGAGTGCAAGGAATCGAGGGGAAGTTTGGAGATTACTAATAAAAGAAGTTTTTCTTACTTTTATTCTCATCATGGAAGCTAGAAAGTAAGATGCAGCCTCTTGTAGGATTCCCCGGTGACTTCTGTTGCTGTAAAAGTGCTGGAAATAAGTTGCCTTTTGATATAATTGTATATCTTATTTGTTATGTTTCATCAAATATATTTATTTGATTTAAATTAGCATATTGGGTTTTGAGGGGAAGCTACTTATCCATAATTTTCGAATTATCCTAGCTTATAGTGTGGGTAAAATTAGTTGTTACATAAACTTTGGAAATTATGCCTTTTCAGGTGGTGGTTGTAACACATGCTTATGGAAGTCGTTCTGGGATTAGATACATGACTGGAGGCCTGAAAGTCTACTATGTACCATGGAGGCCCTTTTTTATGCAGAATACACTACCAACAATCTACGGTTTACTGCCAATTATAAGGACCATCCTCATTCGTGAAAGAATAACCATAGTGCATGGACATCAAGCTTTTTCAACATTTTGTCATGAAGCTCTAATGCATGGAAGAACCATGGGATACAAGGTTGTGTTTACAGATCACTCACTGTATGGCTTTGCTGACATTGGAAGTATTCATATGAACAAGGTTTTGCAGTTCACCTTGGCAGATTTGAGTCAAGCCATATGTGTTTCACATACTAGCAAGGAAAATACTGTGTTGAGGTCAGGTTTACCGCCAGAAAAGGTTTTTGTCATACCTAATGCTGTTGATACTGCCATGTTCAAGCCAGCAGATGAGCGTCCCAGCATAGAAGAAATTGTTATTGTTGTTATAAGTCGATTGGTTTACCGGAAGGGTGCTGATTTGCTTGTTGAAGTCATTCCAGAAGTATGCCGCTTACATCCCAATGTGAGTTGACAAAGAGATTGTTAATTTAGCTAGCACAGGTGAATTTAGAAAATTCCTGTGAAAGATTTAGGTCGATTATATTCTTTAAAATTAATGGAAAGTTAATTTCTTTAGGCAAAGCACCTGTCCTGTGCTGCATTTAAATGAATGTGTAGGAGTAAACTATCATTTTAGTCCCTTAAAATTTTTCTTGTCCATCAATTCAGTGTTATGAAGAATATTTCTATAAATTGACTGTCATGGCCCTAGTCGTTGTTTCAGGATCAGTATGAATTGATGCGCACAAGAAAGAGGGGAAAATAGTTCTGCTGGCTGTCGTTTTTTTTTATTCGAATTTTGTATAGCTAACAACTTGCATTAGAGCATCTTTTTCTAGTTGCCATGTAATAAAACAGATGATTGAAGTGGAAGAGAGTTGTTTTCAGACGGTTATATTATGTCATACTCAGAACATACTGAGGTAAAGTATGCTTGATTGTATGAAGGAGATGTTCTCCAACATTGTTGGAAGAAGGTTAATCCATGATAAATAAAGGGAAGCACAATTCACACGCACACAGGGATTAGAGCTTTTCCCTTCTTTTCAGTTATTACATGTCACAGTGTTCGGGCTCTTCGTAACCCTACAATTTCATTTAGATCGAGTAGGTTTAAGGTAATCAGAGGTAAGCTTGGTTAGGGAAGGGGGGCGGGGAGCAAAATAAGCTCGGCCATGCAGCATATCTTTCTAATCTCTCTGCATTTCTCAAAGAGCGAATCCCATAACCTCCGGTTGTATGGAGAGAAAATGAGGATGGAAAGAAAACTAAGAGAGAAAACTGAGGGAGAAATGAGTTTTCCCCTGCTTGGATGCAGAGGAAAATGTGGGAGGAGAGAAAATGAGAAGAAAATTTCATTCCAATCAGTGCCCTTCAGATTCAACACTTTCCCTCTTTTTTTTTTTAATCTGATACCTGCGCCCTTCTTTTTCTAAAATCTGAAAAATTTAGCCTATCAGCCCATTCTTGAAGTCCCCTGCTCTCCGTCTGTATCGTCTGCTTTTGTTGCAGACCAGAAAAAAGCAGCAGCAACACATCTGCTTCCTTTCTTTTTAGATTTGTGATTTTGATATTGAAGTCTTTTACCCAATTGCAACAACACATCTGCTTCCTTTCTTTTAGCTTTGTGATTTTAATATTGAAGTCTTTTACCCAATTGCAGCAACACATTTGCTTCCTTTCTTTTTAGCTAAATCTGTATCATATGCTATTAGAAGGGTATTTTAGTCTTTTACCCAATTGCCCATTCTCTTTCCTCTATGTTTTCTTTCGTCCATTTAAGCAGGAGAGATGATAACATTTTCTCTCGCTCCCATTCTCTTCTTCCCATTTTCTCTCCTCCCAACTTTTCTCTCCATCCAAGCGGAGCCGTAGAGCACCTCTATGACAGACACAACAGTGAGCCATAGATACCACTTTATCTCACAACATTGCGATTAGGGAGTTCAGCACTGTTTGTGGCTCGACATAATGCTTTATTCAATTTGTTGATTGTTGAAGTTATCTATACATATACCTAAATGATGCCAATTTTGAAATTTCTATTACAGGGTTTGATGTGAACCTGCACATTAGTGTAGAGAGTCAGATGTTCACATGTATCATGTATGGCAGCCATGAGACATGAGTTTTATTTGTTAACAGAAACCATTGACCCTATTAATTTGGTGATTTTGTGGACTCCCTGTATATTCTCAAGGTTCCGTTGTTATTGCTGATCTTAAGTTTTCATTATCAGTGCCTTAGAGATATTTTTATGGAGGATCCATATTCAATAACCTTCAAATAAATATAATGCTGTTTGATATTTGGAATGGTTAAATAGTCATAAAGTTCAAAGGTTCAACATGTGGTTTCAGGTCCGTTTTATTATTGGTGGAGATGGAGTAAAGCGGGTGCGGTTGGAAGAGATGAGAGAAAAACATTCTCTTCAAGATCGAGTTGAAATGCTGGGAGCTGTACCACATGACCAAGTTCGTTCTGTTCTAATATCTGGACATATCTTCTTAAACAGGTATAATTTTCCTGGAAGTTATCTCTTTTCTTCCTGTTTTTCATGTTTTGATTACTACTTCTGATGCAAAAGTTTTATAATGGTTTGTTAGTTTTAATTATAAGTAGAAATTGATCTGTGTAATTGGAATGACTTCCTTCTTAGATGAGTACTGAGGTTCTTACGTTTCACTAGTTATCATGTGACTGGCTTGCAAAAGTTTTCATGTTCTGGTTCTTGCATAATCTACCAAAAAGAGTGCCCAATTGTTTTGTTCATGCTTGTTGCTTCTATCTCTAACTGGCGTCTTAAGAAAATAAATGCTTAAAAACCTTTCTCTGTTTGGGGAACCTACACTTTGGCGTTTTATTCATTGAGCCTGTTGCAACAGCTTCCTCATTTTTATTTGTTTGAGAGTAATAGTCAGTTTACTTAGTTTTTAAGGCCTGGAAGTTGACAAGTTAGTTGGATTAGCAGATAAAAAGGGCGGCCTAGTGCAAAGATCTCACTAGGTAGGGTTTGGGAAGAGATGGATGTATGTAGTCTTACTCTCACAAGTGTAGAGGCTGTTTGTAGAGTTGGATCGAGAGAGATTGAGGCTTAAATATTCCCATGTTTTGGGACTGTAATATTGTGTCATTGATGGGTGTGGGATGGCCCAACTAATCCAAACCTATCATAGAAGGGAAAAAACAATGGAAAGGGAAGAGTTGGCAGAGAGTGGGGGCAAACACTAACGAACTCTGACAGATATGATAGAGGAAGGGAGTGCTGAGGAGGGAGGTGGGATTGGTAGTGGAATGTGCCAGCCTCTCAAATGCTAGTGTGTAAGGTGGAATGTGTTCTCTCTTCTATTTATCTCTTTCTCTGTGATCAACTATTGTAAGGCCTTTGTTTTTATGCTGATTAGAGGCTTACTTGGTTATTCTGTTAAGATGTATTATTGTTTGCAGTCAGTTTTACCATTTTAAACTTGGTTTCCATTAGACACTCCAAGTGATGGGCTGTGAAACATGATATTGATCCTGATAGAACTGATTCCTGTTGTGTTAACTAGCAGTTACTCAAATTTTTCACTAATGAATTTCCTTGCCTGTAACCTTTAAACTGATAAACACCAATCTGTATATTAGAACCTAATCCAATCAAGGTGTGGTGCAATCACCCATGGATTTGTGCAATTTTGTAGCTATTGAATCTTCTTCATTCCATATGCATCATGATTGTAGGGCTGTTTGTGTTGCTTAAAAGGCTTATCACTCTTGAACTTTCTACTTTTTGCTCATTTACTCATGGTTCATTTAGCATCCACACAATGTAGTAACGCATAAATGCTGAGCCATTATGCCTCGTTTGGTACGCGGAACTGATTTTGATGGAACTGGAAGTAAAACTAAAAGAATTGCAAGTGGGTTTTAGAGTGTGTTTGGTATGACCATGGAAGTATGATGCAAAATACTAAAATACCCTTAACACAAAAAAAACTCCTTCGGCATCTTCCTCCACTGTTCACTACATCCTCCTTCGGCGTTCATCTTCTTCTTTGACTTCATATTTGGGAGCAGGAGGTCCCATCTTCCTATGTAGCTCCCTCCTTCCATACGGTGACATGGGACTGCGGAAAATTTGACGTAGGTCTGTGGCTCTCTCCTTCTCCCCCCCAGGTCTACAACATTCTCGCATTATCCATATGCGCCAACGGAGGTCAAGATCTGACGGAGGTCCAAGCTTCCAGATCTACAACATTCTGTCTAGATTTGACGGAGGTCTAAGCTTTTTTTGGTGAAACTACAATGGCAATTTTTGTTTGAGATCTGCATGCAACATTCTGTCTAAAATTTTTTTCATGTTGTTGTTGATACTCTCTACTAGTAAAATGAATATAAAAAACTCACAAAACAACAAGTATAATTTTTTTCATATCCAGAATTTTTTCATAATACAGAAAAGATTAAGAGACGAATTATCAAAAACTCACAAAACTCACCTCTTATTCTTTGAGAGGATGAATATACTAATGCGTAGGAGACAGAACAACACAACAGCAAGCCGTCGCCCACCTCCATCCACCGTCCACCAGCGAGCCGTTGACAGCCTCCGTCGTGCCAGATTGAAGAGCAGATGGAGGAGGGGGAAGGGTAAAAGGGTTAAAAGTACATTTCCATGGAACTAGAATTGGGTTCTCATGGGGGAGGTTAGAACCCAGTTCCAGCATTTTTGGATTCCATAGAATCCACTCCCATGATACCAAATAGACTAATTTTTGGGTTCCACCCCCAATTCCACTTCCCACCCCTCATTCCATCCAACCAAACGGGGCATTATAGTTTGTGTCAAAATCATGAATTTCTACTAAAATGTTAAGGACAAGAACTGTAGTGGGTATTATCTTGCATGTAAATCTTTCGTTTAAACAAGTGCAATTCTTTTGTATCTTCTGTGCATTCTTTTCTGACCCCTACTGTTGCAGTTCCTTAACAGAGGCATTTTGCATAGCCATATTAGAGGCTGCTAGTTGTGGATTGTTAACCGTTAGCACACGTGTTGGAGGTGTTCCTGAGGTATGTATAATTGATATTCTTTGTTTACCTGTTTCAAATGTGAACGTTTCTCCGAATCTTTTGAGGCTTTTTTCTGTGAACTTAAGCTTCTGACCAACTAATTGTTGATAAAATAATGTCATACTGGAACTTAGGTTATTTTACTTTCTTCACTTGTAGGTTTTGCCAGAAGACATGATTGTTTTGGCGGAACCTGATCCTAGTGCTATGGTGCAAGCGGTTGGCAAAGCAATCTCTATTCTGCCAGAGATTGATCCACAAGTGATGCACAAGCAGGTGACTTTCTAGTTTAAAATGTTTTTTTGAGCGAGTGAATCAGTTTATTATTTTTTTCCTTCTTTATTTTATGTAGATGAGGGAGCTCTACAATTGGCATGATGTTGCCAAAAGGACTGAGATTGTATATGACCATGCTCTAAAGTGCTCTAATCAAAATCTTCTAGAACGTCTTTCACGGTATGCTTGGAATATCTCATGTGAAGTGTGATTAATATGTTATTATATTAGCAAGTTTGTTATGGAGTTTTAGTTCATTTATTAATGATTGAAAGGAAACAAGGTTTTTAATTTTGCCTGAAACATTAGTGTTTTCTTGGTAAAGCATATATTTTGAGATCTCTTATTGATGGCCCTAAAGCATTGGTGATTCTTTTGCTACAGTAGATAAATATGTAGTTCAAGTGCAGAATTGTGTTGATGATTGAGAAATATGGTTAGGTAGTTGGTGCAACCTACTAGGCCCATGATAAGCCAGTAAATAGCTAAGATAGGGATGGGATTAATTGCTGACTAAACATGCATCAGATACTGGAGTATAATTCAAATCGGAATATTAAAAAATCTTCCTGCTGTGATTTTATATTATTAGCATGATGTCCAAGTTTTCCATGTTAGAATTCAAATTTGAGTGATTGTAATCCCATGATCATTGCTCCTGTATCCCCTGATTCTAGGCATTTATGAGTGATTGTAATCAGACTTATTATCCTTCCTTAAATAGGATAATCAGTCTGTTATATATACCTTATCCCATTGATCAATGAGAGGTACATCAATGAGAGCTTACTCTCAAATATGGTATCAGAGCAGGGACGTGTTCCTGCGTCCTCCGAGCGATTGAGGGTGAGAGACAGAGTGAGGTTGAGAGAGACAGAGACAGCGAGTTGCAGAGACAGTTGCGAGAGAGCGTGACAGAGGCGGTACTGCATCTCCTAGTTCAGACGTCCGTTGACGTCACCGCCCTCACCAGCCACAGAAGACGCCATCGACCGGCCAGATCCCGAAGGACGAGGATGATCTGAGGCATGCGTGGCCCTCACGCGCTGAGAGCATCTCTGCATATGACACCTGTTGCTGTCACCGCCGTCACCAGCCACTGCAGACGCTGTCGATCGGTTGGATCCCAAAGTTGGGTGAGGATCCGAGACCTGTGTGAGACTCATGAGTCGACAGCCTCCTCTGCGCGTGAACTCCACGCGCCTTCTGTTCTCCAAGCGTGTGACAGACACGCACCGCCACTTCTCCACTCGCCGCCGTCTACTTTTGCCTAGAATCTAGATTCCGACAACTTCCCTCCTCTTTTTGGATCTGTCCCAAGGCTTCCAACCAATATGGGCTTCACTCTCACGGCCCTTGTGAGTGGTACAAGTCTTGATACTCAAACTAATGTGAATTTGGTGCAGTTAGGTAACTCCATTATAGCTCTTAATGCAATGGTGACCAGTACAACCACCTGGATAGTAGATTCTGGAGCAATAGATCATATGTCTGGTAACAAATCTTTATTTAATGGAATCAAGTATTACCATGAGAATCTGAGAGTAAAAGTGGCTAATGGCTTATATACAAAGGTTGAAGGTATTGGGACTGTAGTGTTACCTACTCATCTTGAAATCCACAACGTATTATACGTGCCTGCTCTCATATGCAATTTAATCTCGGTGAGCATGCTTATTACCAATCATGGTTGTTGGGTGATGTTTAACTCAAAACAATGTGTATTTCAGGATTTGACATCAGGGAGGAGGATTGGAATCGCTGCTAAGGAATGAGACAGACTCTATTACCTTGAGGTTTGAGTACTGAAAAGTATGGAGCAAGGAAGGCACCGGTTAGCTCCAACTCTGATCATAAAGATATACGCTTGTGGCACACGTGGTTAGACCACTCCAGTTTTAATTACATGAAGCATGTGTTTCCAAATTTATTCAATAAAGATTCTTCTCCATTTGTGAAACCTGCCAATTAGCCAAACAAGTCCGTTGCTCTTATCCGAAACAAAATTACAAACCTACTGCCCCATTTACCTTAATCTATAGTGATATATGGGGCCTGCAAAAATAAAAACCTTGAACCAAGAAGGGTGGTTTGTCACATTCATTGATGATCATACATATATTACCTGGGTATACTTGATGAGAGAGAAATTTGAAGTGCTCCAAATATTCAAAAGATTTCACTCCTTTATCCAAACCCAATTCTACACCATTAAAGTGTTGAGAAGTAATAATGCCAAAGAATACTTGGGTCGGCCTTTCAGGGAGTTTCTTGATCAGCAAGGAATTCATCATTAAACCTCCTGTGTATACACATCCCAAGAAAATGGAGTTGTTGAAAGGAAAAACAGGCATCTCTTGGAAGTAACCCGAGCCCTTATGATTGAAGGAAATGTTCCACATGTATTTTGGGGAGATGCAGTGTTGACAGCTGCTTACCTCATCAATTGGATGTTATCCAAAATCCTCAACTTTAGCATTCCAATTCAATGCCTACTTGAAACATATCCAAACTGTCCTCTCATATTCGTTATACCCCAGAAAGTGTTTGGATGTGTCGTTTTTGTGTATAACTACAATGGGGAAAAACTAAATGCTAGGGTCGACAAATGTATCTTCTTGGGATACTCTTCTACCCAAAAGGGTTACAAGTGCTATTATCCTACCACTAGAAAACTTACACTATCCAAAGATACAGTTTTTTATGAGGATGATGCCTACTATCCCAAATTGCCCATTCAGGGGGAGAACAGTGGTGTGGAATGGTTAATTTGGAAACATGAATATCCCATAGTATCTAAAATCCCAGACATACCATTACCAACAAACCAGCCTGAAAATCCCACAGAACCTGGAATCCTAGAAATACCCATTCCAACAAACCAACCTGAACTTGCAATCCCAGCTTCTCCAAACACAACCCAAAATGTGGAACCAACTTCTCCAAACACAATTCGAACTGTGGAAACCAATGTTGAGATTGACACTGGGGTAGCTAGACAACCTAGTCCAGATGAGATGACACCATAGGAGCAGGAGGAAGAAAGCGACAATAGAGTGCCGAGCATTCCAAGGCAACACTATGAATCTAACCCAGCGTCAAATTCTGAGGAATTAGGCTGGCCTATTGCACTCAGGAAGGGGGTAAGATCTTGTACTCAGCATCCCATTCAGAGGTTTGTTTCATATGGAAATTTATTTGCTAGAATGTAGAGTTTGTTGTGAATAGTGCACATGTCAAAGTACCAGACACATTCCAACAAGCTATGGTTGACCCTAACTGGAAGCGAGTAGCAGAAGAAGAGTTGAGGGCCTTAAAGGAGAATAAAACATGGGAGATTACCACACTTCCTAGGGGTAAGAAACCAGTAGGATGCTGATGGATCTTCACTCCAAAATTCAATTCAGATGGAAGTATAAATAAATATAAAGCGAGGCTAGTTGCAAAAGGGTACACTCAGACACATGGAATTGATTATCAGGAGACCTTTGCACCAGTGGTGAAGTTCAACACCATCAAAGTCCTTTTGTCTATATCTGCCAACCTTGATTGGTCTCTACATCAATTGGATGTCAAGAATGCTTTTCTTAATGGAGATCTAGAGGAGGAAGTGTACATGGAGGTTCCGGATTGAGTGATGGCTCCGCAGACTTCTGTCTGCAAACTTCACAAATCTCTATATGGCCTGAAGCAATCTCCACGGGCATGGTTTGTCAGGTTTACTAAAGCAGTCAAGAAGTTTGGCTATGCCCAAGGGCAGGCGGATCATACCCTTTTCATCAAGCATGATGAGGGAAAAGTAACTATTATGATAGTGTATGTGGATGATATAGTCATAACTGGAAATGATGAATCGTCTATCACTCGATTCAGGAATGCCTTAGCAAAGGAGTTTCAGGTCAAGGACCTAGGACAAATAAGGTACTTCATTGGCATGGAAGTAGCAAGGACCAGGAAAGGGATCAATGTGTCAAAACGGAAGTATACGCTTGATTTACTTCAAGAAACAGTGATGCTAGGAGTGAAACCAGATGAGACTCCAATGGAAGACTCATGCAACCTGGAAGTCAAAGCGGAAGGGGTATCTGTGGATTCTGAGAGGTATAAATGATTAGTAGGCAAAATGATATACTTAACTCACACTCGGCCAGACATTAGCCATGCAGTTGGAGTGGTCAGTCAGTTTATGCGCCAGCCTCAGGAAGAACATATGACTGATGTTTACAGGATCCTAAGGTACCTCAAACTCAATTCCAGAAGAGGAATTTATTTTGAAAAGGGAAGTGCCAGAAATATAGAAATCTACACTGATGCAGATCATGCTAGATTATGTTTGGGGCAATCTTGTCACTTGGCAAAGCAAGAAGCAGACCGTAATATCTTGGGGTATGTGAAGGAATATGGCTTATCAGATTACTAAAAGAACTAAGAATTCCATATGAAGGCCCCCTGGACCTCTGGTGTGACAACAAGGCAAGCATAGAGATGACCAAGAGCCCAGTCTATCGTGATCGAACAAAGAATGTTGAAATTGACAGGCGCTTCATCAAAGAGAAGGTTGAAGGTGGCATTATCAAGTTGGATTATGTACGGTCAGCAGACCAAGTTGTAGACATCATGACCAAGCCTCTCCCTCAGGTCAAATTTGAAGGACTTCAAAGCAAGCTGGGAATGATAGACATATATTCTCTAGCTTGAGGGGGAGTGTTAGAATTCAAATTTGAGGGATTGTAATCTCATGATTATTGCTCCTGTATCCCCTGATTCTAGGCATTTATGAGTGATTTTCAGTGATTGTAATTAGACTTATTATCCTTCCTCAAATAGGATAATCAGTCTGCTATATATAACTTATCCCATTGATCAATAAGAGGCACAACAATGAGAGCTTACTCTCAAATACTTGTCTAGTGTGTAATAGTCAATTTATTCCTTTCCTATCACAGTACAGAAGGTAAGGGTATGGAATTGTAAGACTTGGACATCTAGTAGCTTAAACCCTCACTCACCATCTTCATATTTGTAGCATAGATTATCAAAAAGTCTTTGTCTGAGATGTGTAATGCTTGTAAACTTTTTGTAGAAGCCATAAGCTTCTGTTTTCTCTCTTCTATGTTTATGATCCAGCCTTGTAGTTAGTTGTGGATGATGTATGGGGTCCAGCAGCCGTAATAGCATCAATTTCTTGGTATTATGTAGCATTTTGTGATGCTTGTGCCCATTTTTTTTGGGCCTGCTCTGCTGCCTAAGAAATCTGTCCAAGGATTTAGTTTGTGATTGAGCACAATTGTTTCATGTGATCATGTAGTTGACTCCTAGTGGGCTAAGTTTTTGTTGGTGTATCTACTGCCAAAGAAATCATATGTGCCCTTCAAGCTTTCAAGAACTTAAAAGCCCGAGCTGCAACTTCGCACGAAAATTCAGTCTTTGAATTGACATTGATGGGGACTTAAGAGCCTTTCGGCCGTACTTGTGTGAATGTGGTTTGCAGCAACATTTTACCTATCCACACACGTGTAACTAAAATGGTTGGTTGAAAGGAATTATTGTCAAAGTGCTTGAGATTGGGGTTAAACTACTCGCTTAAGGATCTCTATCCTTGTGTGGATTGAAGCTTTCACCATTATTCTTGTCAAGAAGTCTTCATAAACCACCTGTTATGGGGCCTCATAATTAGTTTTTACTCCTTTGTCTTTGGCCCTTGCCCATGTGCACATGCACGCATGGTGTACTTTATCATTTAGAATCAATGGAAAAAAAGCGTTTTCCTCCCAAATTACAAGTAACAGGAAACCTATTTGGTGCATAGGGCATTAGGGATATTTAAATTTAGCTAAAATGCATGTTCATGGTACTATAGAAAGAAGGGTTAAGGTGCTCCCAGCACCCTGTAGTATTTTTGTGGGTGCGCCTAGTGCCCTAAAATTGTTTTTGGTGCAATTTTAACCCTAAAATTTTATGGTGCAATTTCATCCAATTCTAATAGAAGTTTAACTTTGACTATTGAAAAGCTGGTTAGGCAAATCTTTGACTAAAAATTATCTGGGTGGCATCTGAGTAAGACTGCTTACATGGAAATCTGTTTTATTGATTTTTTTCTCCGTCAAATATAACTTCATTGTAGAACAGCCATTTGGAGAGGAAAATAAGATCGACACCCTAAACAACAATAGGTGGTCTGAATCGCGAAGAGGAGTTTGCTAGCCCACAATGCAGACTGGCTGAACAATCCAAGGGTTTCTGGGTATTGCATTAAAGTTTATCTTTCTTTAACTAAAGCATATGCTCCTAAACATTGCAAGGTAAATAGACCGTGCTTGTAGCGCCATGAGCAAAATGGCATTTATTTCCAAATGGGCAATACCCAATCATCTGCTACTTATTGCTAATTTGTGTGTTTGCATTTGATGCCTTGGAGTTAGAGCCACTCCTAGCACCGCCATACCCACCGGGTACTAAACTTATAGCCACACTTTCTTGATTCCTAGATTGCTCGTCATGTTCTTTCAGAGTAAAACTTCTTGCAATGGTGATCTTTGTATGCCCTCTGCATCTCCCCTGTAAACATGAAAAATCTAGTTAGCACCGCATATCTAGATTCCACCTGAAGAATTTTTAGTGAAAGGTTTGCCTAATCAGCTCTTTAACAGTCAAAATTAAACTTTTGTTAGGGTTGGGTGAAATTGTACCATAAAAATTAGTCTAGTGTTGAAATTGCACTAGAAAAAACTTTAGGACATTGAGTGCACCAGAAAAATATTAGGGGCTGCTGGACGTCTTAACCCTAGAAAGAAATGGTCATTTCTTGAAGCAAAAGGTACTTACAGGAGTCTGGTGCAGACTATACAAATATATTTATTTAGTCCATAAGTAAAACTACTCACAATTATGCCCTGTTTGGTAGCATTGGACTAAAGAGGTGGATCTGGAATTGAGGTTGGAAGTGGGATTTCTCTTGTTTAGTAGGATGGAAGTGCCACTTCCATCAAATGTGGGAACTGCCAATTCTCAGCCTCCCCATGAGAACTGAGTTCTAGTTCAATGGAACTGATCTCTTCCCATTTTGTCCCCTGAACCTTTCTCTCAAAAACAGTAAATGACCACTATGTGGAGGGCAATGGACAGCGGACTGTGAGGATGATGGCGGACAACGGTTTTTAACTCTAGATCTAGTCATTGAAAGGCTTCACCGTGATGAAGATGGTGGACGATGATTCTGCAAAATGCGACGGCAATGGTGAAGAGAAGAGCGATGACCTCTGTATTCCATTCCCTCTATCACCGAGTACATGATTGCCCTCCGATAGCAATCATGATGGCGCCCTCATCTCCCTCCAACAATGAACACGACGCCATGCTTCTAGATGCTTCGATCTAGGTTTGTTTGATGTTGCTTTGATTTGGAAGTGGGTTTTTCTGATGCTTCGAACTTCGACGCCAGGTGCTTCAAGATGGATTGATCTGGGTTTTTGGTTTTGATTTCACTTGTAGACATTGATTTTGATTCCAATTTCTGTTTATTCCAAGCTTCTTGTTGATTTTTTCTGCAATTTTGATTGCTTTGGTTTTGATGATAAACATGATGGCACCTTCTAGATTTTGTTTATGGTTGAAGCTCTAATCTCATTCAAGTATTGTTTATTGTGTGGGGTGTTTGGCGGGTTTCCATTTCCGGCGACGATAATAGTAAGATGAAAGTGGTGGGCGGTGGTTATCTTGGGCTGGAAGGAGAAGGAATTTTTTTTGGAGGGTATTTTGGTATTTTCATATTATAAATGTGATTTTTAATTAAAAATTATATCACATTAATAAATATGTTTTAAAATCCACTTCCACTTCTAACAAAAACGCTTTCATATACTAAATGGGGCATTAGTACTCATCTTACTTTACCTCTGACTCACCATTGTAGATTGCATTAGATTGACTTGAACGATGCTTTATTCTATGGTGATCTATACCTCACCATTGGAGATTGCATGTCTTGTTAGAAATAGAATTGTCCTTTTATTACTTTTCTGTTCATCTGTTGTTTTCCCTGCTGAATTTTCTTTCTTGTTTTCTTTTATTCTGTTATTTTTGGGGGGCATATAATTCAGATGGGGAATGTTCATAAATCTTACTCTGGTTCTCTGTTGCTAGCAGTTATGGTTTAGGAAGGAAAGGAGTCTGGTTATACTTACTAGAATATTTCCTGTGGGGCTGATATTCTAATATCCTTTTCAGATACCTCTCTTGCGGACCATGGGCAGGCAAGCTCTTTTGCTTGGTTATGATTGTTGGCTTTTTGTTATGGCGTCTATTGGAACTATGGCAGGTAGGATGTGCTCTGGTATGTGTTTGGGGCAATTGCAGTCTGAGACCTAAATATGAATTTGATTTTAATTTAGGATCAGAAGGTTCTGAAAGTTCAGCGAAAGACCACAGATCCTTAATTAATTTGACATTAATATTTCACGATTTATTTATATTGTGAAATTTGAGGTCGATGTTTGAAAATTTGGCAACAATATTCCAAAGTTGCGTTACTGCTAAATTTTAGAATATCAGTATCAAATGTCATAATATTAATGTCAAATTCTAGAGGATCATCAAATTGCTTAATGATCATTGGTCCTTTACTAGAAATTTTAGAGTCAAATTTTAACGCAAATCTTGTGTTAAATTTTAGAATATCAATGTCATATTACCTAATGACCGTGAGTCATTTACTGAAATGTTAGAATCTTTGATCCCAAACTGAAATCAAATTCATCGTTTGGTCTCAACTTGTAATTACCCTCGTGTATTGACATTGTTATTATGCTTCGGTGGTGATTTATCACTTTCCTTGGTTATTGCCATTAGCCTGCAGATGAGATTGAGGAGGTGCCAGATGTTATTCTTCCTGATAACCATCGTGAAGAGATGTTGCATCAAAGCCAATGAGATTTAGAGCATGGTACAATAATATTGGAGTAAATTTTATTTGCTATTCTCGAGTTCTATCATTTAACTATAGGGACATTTGTTGTATTTTCAAAACTTGCGCATGCCTCATAAAACAAGAATATAAATTACGCATATTCTTTTGAAGTTACACAGATTTTCTCTTTAATTTTGAAATTTATGCAAATTCCTTCTAAAAAAAGGAATAGATTCCACAGTTATTTCCCTTGTTTGTTTGATATTACAGATATTTATTTTATTTTCAAGAAAATTGTGTATATTTTGAAATTAAAAAGAAAGTTTTGTGTAATTGAATCTGTTTTAAGAAAGTTTGTGTAACTTCTAAAAGTAGACTGAACTCTCGTGTAATTTTTATTAAAAATTTGAGAGGTTTGTGCTATATTTGATATTTTTGGATTAGAGGAGATGGCCTCATAATTTAGGGAAAACTCAAGAAACCTATGTAATTTATGACTCAATGTGGTATTTCATATGCATGTTTGATGGGATATATGGAAGGTGTAGAGAAGTTTTGAATTTTATTAAATTTATTTTTGTGTTTTAGTGATTATTTTATGATGAAAATGAGGTTCTTAAACCTAATTTTAAAGTAGGTTATTTTTGTCTAATTAGTTGTTGCATTACGGCCTTTTCTGCATTTGTTGAACATCAGCATAGTTGCTTGCATAGATGGGCTTAGGTTTTTTTTTTGGGGGACTTGTGAGATGACTGAGGTAATCCAATTATCAGGTTCTTGCTCTAACATTGTTTAGTGACAATTATATGATGTTTATAGTTTTGTAATTAGGTCTTCACGTTTATTGATTTTTTGTGTGAATATCTTTATCTATGAAATAATTTTGCTTCATTCTTTAACTCTACCACTTTGATTTATAATAATGCGTATGCATGGCATTTAAATATAGCTTTGAGGTATGCACATAAAAATTTTATCAACTTGGATTGAACTAAGCATGTTTGGAAGTCCAATAGAGAATAGATTTTATGGAGTTCGAGATAAAATCTAGGTTTTAGAGAATAAATTTTGGGATAATAGTTTTTACGGATTCCAAGGCACAACTTAAGTTTTGAAAAGGCAATTGTGTTTGGAAAGTTATGATGAAAATAAAGTTTACGGAAAGAGAAAGAAAAAATAAGAAAAAGAAAATTTATTATGAAAGAGTATAATTTGATAAGAAAATAATTTTTTCAAAACCTAGATTTGATTTTTTACAAAACCTAAATTTTAAAAAATGTGAATACTTCATACAAGCTCTAAAACTACTACAAGCTGAGAATTCAACTATAATGGTATTGTATCTAATGCCATTTATTACCTTCTGTTACTTCATTGGGAGGCTGCTTCCTTTACAACATCATAGATGAGTGAAACTAAGGGATTATTAAGTGGCACAACATAAAAAGGCTTCATATTTATCTTTTGATTCAAGGATTAATCACTAGTTATTACATCAAGAATTAGATAAGTTAATCTTACTGAGGTCATGCTTGGCTTGCAAGTACTGATTACCAAAAACAGGTTAATTGAAGTATGACCTTTAGTGAATAGTGATTAATGAATGTTGGGGAAAATGGTCACATTCCAGAAAGTCAATTTAACGATAGTTAGGTCTAAAGAGGATGAGCTTCAAGAGAATGATTCGGAGTTCTTGCAGAGTGGAACCATGCAGTACCAGACACGAGATAGATCTTCCAAAGAACAAGGTTTTTTTTGAATAAGCCAATTCATTATGCATTTTTCCCTTCACCTTGAATAAATAGTAATGTTAAAATGAAGTACAACAAAATTGAAGGCCATACTTGAGAATGTTGAACTCAATAATAATGTTTAAAAGTTCATAACATGATGGATTTGAGCAAGAAGTTTGTAATACCAAAAGGCTATGTTGCAAATTTGCCACAAATTTATTGTGCAACTTGCGGCGTACGCATTTATGACGTAAATGTAAAATTATGTTGCCAAAAAAAAATTGACACCAAGTCATGCTATGTTCATAGCAAAGATGTCACAAATCCTTCTTAAATATTGTTGGAAATCCATTCTTAATTTGTGTTTTGCATCTTTATAATATAAAAGTTAGTTGATTTCAGTTGAATAGATTAATGGAGCCACATACATGATTTAGACATGTATAATTGTGATTTTTTAAAATTAATTTGTCTAATTTATAAATTGATATATAAAATAATATATATAAATAAATAAATACTTTTAATCAATATATATAGTTTCTTGAATCTAAAAAAACAATTTGTTCTTATATGAACAATCAAGAGCTAGTTGCATGATGTTCTTTTAACAACCAAATAATGTGCATTAACAAAACATTGAAAGACAAATTGCAATGCATGGAATTAGAAATATAGAGTAATCCATGCATGCTTTATTTCATCATATAGTCGCACTATAAAACAGCAGACATCACAAATTCCATCCTGAAATTTCGTCAGTAATAAGCTATTTGTTTTTGGTAGTATTCACAGAAATGAAAACATAGAAATACACATTGTAATGCGTGGAAGATAGAGTAGTCCTTGCTTGCGTTTATTTCAAAGTCACCTAGCTTGGTATGGCGTCAACAACATTGCAGTCATTTTGCCCTACTCCATGGCCACCGTCTCCTCCTCCATAGCCGGTGGTATTGGAAATGGGCAACAAAAGAAGATACCCGCAGGATTAAAGCATACGCCATATGGACAGTCGTCAGTGGCGGTGGTCGACTTCACGGTCTCTTCATGGAAAGGCTGATGAATAATTATAGGCCTTGCAGCAGCAGCAGACACGAGCAGCAGGAAGATGAAGATGCACAACACAAAAGGCTTCCTCATATTCATCTTTTTGTTTCAAAGGTTTGAGTGAGCCAGTGATGAAGGTGATGCCTTTCTCAAGTTGACAACAGAAAATGACCTTTGTGGCCTTAGGCCATTTAGCCAATGATGAAGTGATGCCTTTCTCTCAAGTTGATAACAAAAAATAACCTTTGTGGCCTTAGGCCATTTCATTAATTCATTGTCTCGGTCAGGATATGGAGGGTAGAGTTGGAAAAACGGGTTAAACCCGTTTAATTTGAAGAGTAAGCTTGTGATTAGAGCATTCAGAAAAAGTGGAGTCTAGAGGGTGAATTTTTTTACTTTTAAATTTTTGAAACATTTGACTTGTTTTCTAATGACTTTTTCATATCTTATGACAAAAAGTATATATTAGTACAAATATTTTTATTTGCCCAAGTCTTTGTACTTTTTAAGCATATTTACTAGAAGTATTAGTTAGTTCATTATTTCTCATGGATTTTAAAAAATTTACGATGGGATCATGTTGAAGAGTTAAGAGAGGGAAGGTTGGACAGTGAAGGATGAAGATGAAGGTGACACGTGGAAACTAATGGGACCCACAGAAAAAATGAAATTATGGCATTTTTGAGTTTTTTTATAATTTTCATAGATATTTTTATGCCTAAAATTTTAATATGGTGTCTAGGAAAATATACATGAATCTGCACTTCAATTAACCCTACCAACAACTTCCACATTGCATAAAAAAAAATAACTTCATACAAAGTATAAACAACCTAATGCAAATAACTTGAAATTAGCAGTCCCAACTCCTAATTCAATACAATACAATACAATGGTAGAAACTACATACAACATTTCACATTCCATTATCCATAATTCTTAATTCCTTGCAACCTGAAATTAAAGAAATTATTTGAGATGTGGATTTAATTTTTACAGTTTGATGTTTAGTTAGTACACTCATAAGAATCTTTCCTCTTGTCTGCCACGTCAACATCGTGTAAAAAACCGTGAGAAGATTGAAAAAATTAAATAATTTGCTACTGATATTTATCATTTTTTCCAAAATTAATTTACCTTACTTATAAAATGATATGTAATTTAATGATACACATTAGTATTTTGAAGAGATAATGTATTATACATTATAATTAAGTAATTTATTTAATATATTACTAAAATGGTAGATAACAATTGAGGAACATGCAATGACAAGTTGTAATATAAGAAATAACAACATATACATATTGTGGTCCTAAATTATCATTGAAATTTTTTGTTAATTAAGTCCATTCCTTCATACCTCAATTTTTATAGCTGAAAACTTAGTTTATCAAACTAAGCTTATTGGCTAAATTAACGCAATCAAAGAGATAAGAGTTCCAACGGAAGCTGACAGATAAACGTTTGTTCAAGTTGGATCAAATATTACACACATACACACTCGACAAGAAGATGATCACAATGTTTTATTTTGATCTCTTAATTTTATTTAGTGTGTTTTTTCACGTCCTTTGACCTTGACCTTGTTAGTTTCATTAACAAAAGACGACATCAAGATTTTAAACATTCACAAATACAGGTATTTGAGATTAACGTTGTGAAGGTCAATGGATAGAAAAAAAAGTACTTTATGAAATTATTGCTTGCAACCAATCCAGGTCACAAAACGCCACATCTGTTTTCTCCATAATAATCAGCATAACTAATCCTATTGTTCTTGGATGTGAAAGCTGGACCATTCTTGGTAATTAACTCTTAACATACAGTTAAATGAAGCTGGAGATGGAAGAGGAAGATCCCTACTTCCCCGATTTGCCTTCTCATAAAAGGACTTGATTAAAATCTTCTAATTAATTAGTAGCCATGGTAAATTTATGGATTTGATCCAATTCCACAATACATACTTCATATGAGATTTTGGAGGACCATACAATGAAAGAGATGTAATATGTAAAGCAGCTTTCATTACTGGGAATCAAAGCAACTGGCAAAAGTAAGGGGGGATATTTCTACAATGTCAACCTCAAGACCATCCCTCAAAGCAACAGAAGTTTGATCCCCACAATTTACAGCATGAACACATGTGAATCCACTGAAACCGAGATGAATGGGAAAACAAGCAGCAGCAACATCAACTTTAGTTTCAGAAAGATATACAATATCAGGTTGGAGTGAATTAACAAGTTGCTTGCACCTTTGAACTGTCGTGGCTTTTCCTGTTGTAAACAATATGTGGGTGTGTCAAAGGAAGAATCCTACAGTACTTGGAATTGTGGGGGTCCAAGTGCATATGTAATAATATGTGATCTTAAAATAGTAAATGGATAAAGAGGAAGAGTGGGCTCATACACAACAAAAGGCCACTAGAGATAAACTTTATTGAAATCTCGTTATTTTCCCTACCCCTCTATGCGCAAGTAAAAGATAGTTTAGGCACTTTTATGCATAACTATTGTGCAGAAATTCAATATTATATATACACACACACACACTAAAAGCCTATCAAAATATCATGCTTTTAATTGGTTTTGGATTTGAGATCTTAACTTTTCGGTGAACAAAAGATTTATTCCATATTCCATTCTTCGTCAATGTGCATTCAATGGCCATATCCCAATCCTTCATTATTCATTATTTCACAACATACAGAATGGCCCCATTAAGCATTTTCATGGTTTTTAAATATTCCAAAACCAAAAAGCTAATAATCACTATAATGAGAGTTCATTGTGATGCCTAATGTCTCTAGATCTAGTGCCCATATAAAGATGTATCTTCTAGAGGTCCAGAGACAAAGCTCTTGAGCATTCGAGGATTATGCTTCCCTCCACTGATTCTTTACCTTATAGGGTTCTATTATCTTCCACTAGTTTTGTCTCCCTATATCTTTACAAGAAAAATCCGTTTAATCTTAAAGAGTGTCCCAACTTGCTTTGCCAGTAGTCACAAAATGACTATGAAGGATAGTGATAACAGTAGAAGCAGAAAGATGTACTGGACAGTAAAATATAAACTCAATCACACTGATTACAATTGCCAACATTCAATTCACATACCACTACCCCTTTTCTAATTACCTAATTACCTTTACTCTACGATTACCCCATATCAATATACTCTGCCCAACAAAAGATCCTTGTCCTCAAAGATCATTACAAAACATTAGGGAAAACATATGCCTACTATAAGATTTTTTTTAAAGACCAGAATGTGCTAAACTTAAAAAGAAAAACTAGCGGAAAACAAAATTAATGGGTGTCAAGAGCCCCAGCATGTTGCAATATTCTTTCTTCCTAGAGGCCTTGGTTAGGCTGGAAATGCAGCGACCAATTCATGAGGAAGGATCATAAGCAAGGATAGGAGAGCAAATTACGGCGGTGGAACCCATCGTGGCCTTCACAATTTAATAAATCATATTGCAGGCATCAAATATTGCATTCTCTGAATTTTCAACCAGTTCTTGATCCTTCCACATTTTTCTTCTTCAAATATGACGTCGTTGAGGTTTACATTTGCAATAACACTGTCAATTTCATCTACCTTCAGAGTATGACTCTCATATGTTTCTTCAACAACATCAACAGTGATGTTCAAAACCAAATCAAATTCACCCTCAATTCATTCAGGATCTGTGTTATTCAGAATCTTGAATTCCGTTTGCTTGAGTCTTCCATATCATCTTTTTGTATTCTGTCTCCTTGAGAATTAGTCTCGTGCACTTCCAAATCCTTCATACCTTTATCTTCACCTTTGTCATATTCCTTCAAAGTCCCCATGACTCTTGCAACAAATTCATTGTTTTGTGCATGGTCTCCTACAGCAATGTTGTCATTTTGAGAGGAGACGTTCATGTACGAAGCAACTTCATCCCCCCTTAGAACATCAACACCCTCAATACTAGCATTCTTGATAGACTTCACCTTCTTGATAGACTTCTCATGGAGATACACAAAATATATGGCACTATTTAAACTACTCGAATTGAAGTCTTGGAAACATTTGTAATCTTCGGTTGAAGGCCCAAGATGAAAAGGTTGATTGCAATGGACTTGGAAATCGGTGTGTATGGTAAGAGTGCCTCAAATTGCTCTGCATACTCGTTCATTGTCGACTCATGCTTGAGCAATTGAAGCTCCAAGAGGGCTTTTATCTCAGTGAGTCTTTGGAGTATTGATTTTTTGACAACCACTGGTGGCAGTGGCCAGAGGATTGGCTCTGATACCTTTGATAACAATAGAAGTAGAAAGATGTACTAGACAGTGAAATATAAACTCAATCGACACGGATTACAATTACCAACATTATATTTATAGACCACTACCCCTTGCCTAATTACCTAATTACCATTACTCTACGATTGCACTGTATCAAATAGTGCCTTTGGGGATGACCCGAATTAATTATTTATTTGCAAGTGTTACTGCCAACAAGATGAGTATGATATTGTAGAGGAGTTTTAAGATCTACTGAATTATTTCAGAATTTATGTGCTGTCTATAGCAATTCCAAACCCACAACAATACCACATTAAGATCTTCATGGCGTCCAGAGAAGCTTTACTTGGGCTGCTTCCCCAGCCACTGTGACAAAATTGAGAAAAGGAGAGAAACTTGATCCCGGGTAGGTAAATGAAAGGTTAAAAAATTCCTTGGGTTTTCCTTCACCTAAAACAGTCAAAAGTTTAAAAGCACATCTTCTTAAAATTTTTTTTTGGGGGGGGGGGGATCAGCAAATATTTCACTTGTGAGCTTATGGGAAACTGAGGCTCTTCGGTGTCTCTTCTCTTCCTTAACTCACGTACATACAGTTTCCTTCTTGTAAAGAAAAATGAAGGAAATACTGCAGCTAGCCGTCATCCATGATAACTCTTGTTTGCATTTCGCCCCTATGGCTCTATAAACTTGAGCTAATACACAAAGGGTCGATCAACCATAATCCAACATCACTATCACAAAAGGATATACTCTTTCTCTCATTTTGCACAATATCTGCCCTATTACAACGCCCAGATGAAGTCAGCTTCACTATTGCAACGCCAAGATGAATTCTTTTTTTTTTCTTTTGTTTTTTTTTTCGAATCAGTATGGCATGCTTAGAGCTTGATGGGGTTACACATGATAGTAATCAGTGAGAGATTACTCCACCACCTATCCTACTCAAGCTGGACTCTGCATTCTTCGCAGTTGTGGTTCAACACCCTAAAATTGCATAGATCTCTGGTCGTAAGGGTTGATCGACCCAATTATCTCGCATTATTAGTTGAAAAGTTTCCATGGAATCTGTTAAAGCCAAGATCTACTGAAACCCGTATTGTTTACAAGTGGTGAGACCTGTCAAGATGAAGTCTATCTGATTTTGTGAATCAGTTCATTGATTCATATCACTGCTCATAGTGTTCTTTCAAGCATGATATTAAAACTCAATTCAGGTCACGCGGTCAAATTAGTCAAGGAGTGAACGAATCCCTTAATCAACATGGTTAAGAGTTTTGGACGGGGTCAACCAGCTGGGTTAGATCACCCCCCCCCCCCAAATCATTGAGCTTTAAACAATATTGTTGTTGAGTTTTCAAAAATAATAATTCGTGGGTCACCACTAGTGGAAGAATAATTCCCACAAGTGAGTGGCCAGGGGGATTTAAAATCATAAGAATTACAACCACCAAACCATCAATTCCATAATAATGCTGTTGTTGTTGTCGTCGTCATTGTTAATTCCCTTATTTTTGTCAGTTTACTAATTGTAGTTGTTCTTGTACATCTATTAGGAATCTGAGTATACTCAAGTTGTTGTTAATTCCCTTTCTTATTCTTGTTAATTTTCTAATTGTAGTTGGTCTTAAACATAAATTAGGAAGCTGAGTTTATTACATATACTTTTTTCTTGCACCACATGATTAAGAGCCCATTTTGTTCAGTTACAAGCTCATGCGATAGTGCAATGCAATGCATTGTAACAAGAACACAGGATGTTATGTTGCAGTATTAATCTTCCTGACTTGTTATTATCAAAAAAAAAAAATCTTCCTGACTTGTATTTATGTATTTTTTGGAGGACGAGTCAAGTAAAGGTGTTGACGCCGGCAAGTTGGCGGAGGCTGAAGGGAATGTTCATGGCTTCGAACATGGTGGTGGTGTCCGACACCAGAAAGGTGGAGGAGGGGGTAAGGCTGAAGAGGTTGATGAGAACATTAGTGGCTTCAGACTTGGTGGAGAATGAAGTGAATGACATTGTCACCAACAAAGTGGAGAAGGAGGGATAGAGGGGTTCAAATGGAAAGATGGAGGGAATTTGATTTGGGATTATTTTGTGTATTTCATGTTAAATATTAAGAGCAAAAAGACATTTAAAATATTGCAACCTATGGTGATACCCATTTTACACAGAAGGTATAAATGGGGATTACCAAATCTTTGGAAATCCTAATTACCATGATATTGTTTTGAAATCATCTAATTACCATGATAAACTTGTTTACCATGACTACAGATCAATCAAACACCACTTCAATGGTAAAGCAATCCTCATTACCATTGGAGGCCTGCAATGATGTTGAACCAAAAAGATAGGTTGTGATGGGTTGGTGGCTATCATCCTTTTGGTGTGCTAAGGGGCCATGGGTTTAAAATCTCTGACGAGTTTTGATGGCTGAAAAGGCTGCTTTGTTAAAAAACGAGTAAGGGGCGTATTTGTCAAAAGGGTTTCGCTGGACGAAAGGGCTGATTTGAAATTAAGTTGCTTGAATGGTTCCTTCACTGAAATTAAAAAAAAAACCAGAAAAAATGTTTAAACCATTATAACCTAGTAGTATGTAAACTCTCCTGTAAGCGAGAGGTTGTGGATTCAGCCTTGTAAGATGTTATTGTCTCCCCTTCTAATTCAAAAAAGGAAGGAGAAAGGAGAAAACATTACACTATTCATAGGATGAATGATCCCTTTTGCTCATCTCATGCGTATGGTAGTTCAAGTTACAAACCAATAATCTTGAAATTCAAGATGATTGACCAACCCTCACCTTATTTTATTGTATGAAGGCGATGGATGATAAAAAGAGCCATAGATCAATTAGTGATGATTTATAATTCTTTTCTGAATTGACGCTACAGTCTGTTATTAAAAATTTAAGAAAATGGATGGTCGACCAAATAAATGCGCTATTTGTCTACAGAGGAAGCTTCCCCAGTAGTTGATTAGAAAAGCAAGACGGATTAGATTGATCATCAACAATATAGTCAGCCTTTCGACTAGCAAAAGTCTAACTGACAAAGTTGATTCACAAATCTCTCACCAGAAGGATTCAGATCATCTGCGATATCAAGCTTCCTTCAGTCAGCAAGGGTTCGAGAGAACCAGAGAACATGAGAGGACTGACATTCCTTTTTCAACATTATGTACCAGGCAGAGGAAGACAGAAAAGATAGCATGCAAAAGGAGGCTAACCAAGACATCAGATATCTACGAAATTAAACTCTAGATTTTGATTGGCAACTAGGAGTATACTGCATCATCCAATGAAGGGAAGAGGGAAGGGAAGAAGATAACACATAAATCCCAAACACTGTCAAAGCGCTGAACTGAGCCCAATGAAATACTAGTGCCAACATAAGTCAAAAGAACCTACTTCTTAGTTGGCTTCTTCTTTGAATTTGCATTCACAGATTGCTGAGGCTTAGGATGCTTCTCAACCTCACTTGGATCTAACCACTTGAGAGGATGTCGGTTGAAAAAGGGCCAATTAGGTACAGTCACCAATGTGGTGAGAACCACACCACCAGCATATATGAAGATCATCATTTGGAAAGAAGCCATAATGTATCCAGTAGCAAAAGCAATCCCAGCAAAGGCCAGCAGCATTATCTGCATCAGCTGCTCTGCTAGCTTCTGCCCTTGCCAATCCATCTACAGGCCAAGAAGATTAAGAAAAAACATTGAGCAATTTTATAATCCATAGTAACATTACCAAACCCAAGACCACAAGCTGTGAGCGACAGGAAAACAATATATGCTCATTTTTGTCATATCATAAGGACATAGCCTTCAGAACAGGGAATCGGAATTATAAAAAATTATAACGACAGATGAGTATTTCCAATGGATTAATATTGCTACCTCAGCAGTAACAAAACATGTCCTACAAATATAATTCGCTATTCTATTTCAAAAATGCTTAGCAAAACATCAGGGTTGTATGTCACAGACACAGATAGGTATGGGAATACTCAAACTTCAAGTAATGTTTACTCTACTGAACCCTAATTAATCCATGCTTTTAATAGAGAAATAGAGATAGTGTCAAACAAGGACAGAATTTACTAGTAGAGATAATGTCCAAATGAAATAAAACCAGGTATCCATAGGTGTATATATTACACACAGTGGGGGCATGTCCGCACTGAAATCTTTGAAATATGCGTAATAATCATACCGCTATAATTTTTGTTCCAAACACTTTTAACTATGATGCCTTGGTAAGCCAATTGATTCAGGCAACTCCTCCAAGCAACTGAAAAATGAAAATGATCATCCTCATACAATTTATGATCATGAAAGGCTGTCCCTAGAGTGATTAAGCTGCACAGTTGATTTTTTTTTCAATAGTTCATAAATTCACATGCCAATGCCGGCTGAGCAGCAGGGAATGATTTAAATTCAACCTACTAAATTGCCAGACACAAAATGAGTCATTTACAGATCATGCAACAAAAATACGTTGAGAATTTTCTAAATTGATGCATATAAAGAGACTGATAAACAGAAGGCTAATACACAGCAAATCCAACATTCAACGATAACACAATCCAATGCCAGTAAAAAATTAAATGGAAAGAAGTATAATAGAAAATTACACACCATTCAATAAAATACTAGCAATTGAAGTTTTTTAAACAAAAATAAATAAACTCAATCTGTAAATATTCACAGATTCAAAAGCATCTATATTGAAACGATTGCACGACCAGATTCAAAGCCAACTTAAAATGAAAATTTTAAAACAAAGCAAGAAAGGGTACAACGGCATCCCAAAGGGGTTGAAAACCCAGCAGAGGATAGATGACGCAGCAAACAAATCAAATTCTAGATTCAAAACCAGATTGAATAAATCAATCACACCAAATTTGGGGGAAGACAAAGCCCTGGGGTTAGAACCTTCTTCAATACTTACTGGAGAACAACACGCAGCGTTGACGATGAAGGACAGCATCTGAAGGTGAAATCGACCAAGTGTACAATGCTTGTTCAAAGAAAAATGGATCTTCCACTACCCAGCCAAGAATATGTTTCATCGGGTCGTAATCAGTTTTAGGCCTTGTTTGGTTTAACCGAGGGAGGTGAGGCAAGGTTAATTAAGGGGACGTTAGGGTAAGGGAGGAGAGGTTATAAGCTTTGTTTGGTTGTAAGAGAGGGTAGGAGAGGAGTATTTTCTCGATTGGTTTAGAAGTGGAGGGAAGGGGAGTTAATTAAAAGTTGATAAATCTACCCTTATCATTTTATTTATATTTATTTCTTCTTCTTTTTACAATATTGATATTAGAATTATTATTATTTTTATTTTTTGAATCTTAAGAACTTATTATCCCATTTATATATATAATAAAATATTTTATTAATTTTAACATTATCTCCTTAATTTTTATGTTTTCTAAAAAATTTATTTAACCAAGAAAATTGGAAAAAATGATGAAATTTCAACATTTTCTCTTACTAGTTTTATAATGTTAAGATATACACACAAGTGTGTGTTTACAAAATATATAGATATCATAATATATGTATATAATCACATTTAATCGAAATTCGTAATAGGTAATGCGTTTAAGCTCAATAAATTTGATAAAATCCCCTAAAATGCTACAATTTAACTTGATAAAATATGATTAGATCAACTCTCCCACACTTAGACCTTTGTACTCATGGACAAATTAGCATTAATATAAATGAGGATCTCTACACATTCAAAGCACGAGAATAAAAGCACCATCAACCTAATTTTTCAATCAAGCAATCAATGCAACACAAATTAATAACAGGAGACCAATGAAGAGTGCAACAAATGCAATAGGGAATGAGCAAAAGAGAAAACTCTTGAGGAATATAACAATTTTACTCACTCACCAACTTGGAGTTACTTTCTTTCCAGCCCACTCAATCAACCACCCTACTATAGGCTTGTAAAAGTTCTAAAATCTACACTATTTAGGCATCAATACAATGAATCAAGAGGACTTTTTGGCTTGTAATGATGGAAATAGGCCAAATGGAATGGATAGAAAGGACACATGAGTGTTATGCATATGCATGCTATCAATTGGTGACTCAAGAATAGCATCTAATGACAACATCAAGCTCTATGAAGAATTACTTAGGATGCCTCATTTGTTTTTTTCTATTTTATTTTCTCTCTTTTTTTACACCATCCCTTCTTCCTTTTTTTTTTAATTTGTCATCAATTTTCTTGTACGTCCATGGCATTCTACTATATAGTATATACAACTTATCTTTCTTCATGAATGAATTCAAATTTAAGTGTATCAAGATACTATGAGTTTCTAATGTAATACACAAGCATAACACTTGGTGAATGGCTCAAAAGGGTTGACAATGGATGTAAATGATGATAAGGCTTGTGTTAGGGAAATAGGGTAATGAATGTCTCTATCATGCTCATCACACTAATGCACACTAAGCTTTGAATAAGAACTAGAAAAAGTTCTAGAAGATGAGAGATTAAGTGGAACTCGCACATAGAATAGGAATTAGGGCCAAATAAAGTTCCATATAAAAAGCTCATCAAACTAATACACACTAATAGCAGATTGAAAATAATCAGTAGCATATAGAAAGGATGAGATCGAAAGGAGATATTACTGAAAGTTTAAATATGATTGCATGATTAATCATATAGAAAGGAGATCACTAAAAAAGCTCAAAAAATAGATGAATTTGCAGTATTTAAAAAAAAATGCACAAGTCCATGGCAGGAAGCTTACATGCTTATATTTTCATCAAAAGCACAGATAACTTCAACCAAAGATCAAGTTATCAATTTCCTACAAGGGAAAATATTTTGCCAATCATAGAAAAATAACTGTTGGACAAGTAAATGTGGGCATGAATGAAAAACAGAGAAATATGTGCGCAGGGAAATAGCCAAGAGAAATATGTGCCATAAATTGAACAAGTAGATGTGGCCATGAACAAGCAAATCAAATAGCCGAGCAAGTTCTTCGTACTAATTCATTGCGATTATATGTGCGCAGAGAAATATGGCCATGAATGAAAAACAGATACAACTTATATGTGAGAAGAGGAAAACAGATTCACCGGCCACAGTCATGCATACAAATCCAGAAAACAGCGTTTATAAATAAGCCAGATCAAAGAAAAGCATCGCAATCGTTTATGAAAAAGCCATATCAGATAAAAGGCCAAGGGAGGAAATCAAAAATAATTTGGGAGCGAAGGCGAAGGAAACAGTGAGCTCACCTGATAAGTGAACGGCGCGGCGACGACTGAAGAGGAGGAAACGGAGCTGCGCGGCCTCGAGGAGACTGCAGAAGAAAGGGTAAGTGATGACGGGTACCGATGGAATATTGAACTAGTGAAACGGGTAACTTAGTCATGTTTGGAGAACAATTTTCTCAACCTCCAAAAAACCCCCAACCAAACAATGTCTAGAAAAAATTAGGGAAATGCATTATTATTATTATTATTAACCTCCTCATTTTCTATTTATAAATAACTTCTAACATTTTTCATATGGAACCAATCAAAAAAACCTTAAACAGCATTAGGGGAGCTCAAAAATGCATTTTTTAGCCCAAAAACACGGTGACTCTTTGACATGTTTGGGTAAGTGTTTGGACCAAATGACTTAGGAAGGAAAATCTCTTTCAAAGCAAAAGGAGATCCTCTATGCTTTTCCCCTCAACATTTTGACCAAATGACTAATTTAGAAATAGTAAGAGAGAAAAGGAATTTGAATGAAATGTATAGGCAATAATGGTGGAGAAAGTCTTGGATTTGATTGTTAAGATAAACGTGGATAAAGAAAAAGGGGTGACACAATTATATATATATATATATATGACACAATTAGAAAACAAATTGTACAAACTTTACGATCCAATTAGTTATATAATATTAGTTAGTTGAAAAATTTTACTTTTCAATAGTATTTAATTTACATATATTTTCATTTATTCCATTTTTTATTTTGTATTATTTTATTTTCCCTTAATTTTATCATACTATATAAAATAATATATATTTACAAGATGTATTATTTAATGGAATTCATATCTTTTTAAGTAATTTTCTACTAAAAGTCACTTTTATAATATTTATCTAAACAAGCTTTTTTTCATAAAAATCATTTATCTAATGTTTATTCAGATATAAATCACATCACGTCATCTAACTTCTACCCAAAAGTTATTTTCTAAAATGCATTCGGGGGAAAAAATTATTTTTTTCCACCGTTTATCCAAACAGATCTCATATTCAACACATAATAAATGAATGTTAAAATTATACATTTAAATGAAAAGATTAATGACATGGTTTATAGACATGACCAAATAAAATCTTCTTTCTTTTTGTACTATAAATAAAATCATAAGAGTACAATACTTATTCACAGAACAATTTCATGAAGTTGTAAAAATATTGTAAGCTTTTCTCAATACTTTGTCATACATCCACTATGACAAGGTATTTTTTATGTTTTGGTGTTGGATGAATAAAATATATTTTAAAATTTTAAAGGTACTTAAAAAAATACTTTTAAACGGTTGGATATACATGAAAAAATAGAGACATTTGGGTCTGTTTGACAAAGTGGTGGAGAAGTACTTATGGGCTTATTCACACAAGCCGAGGTAAATATGTGGAGGAGATTGTCTCGTTTTACAGAAAAATACTGTTGAACGTGCTTATGGGTATAAACACCTTGTTGCCAAACAAGATCAAAGTAATACAAGGACGTGATGTGTAAAAAGCGCAAGGCACAAAACTACCTTAAGATTGTTGGTGTAAGAGGCTTGGCGAATTAGTCCTCTATTTGTTGAGATGACAGAACATAGTGAACTCTTATTAGTTTAAATTAAGCATGATCTCGAATAAAGTAAATATCAATCTTACTATGCTTGTTCGAGATACATTGAACATAGTTGTTGACCAACGTTTAGTGTCACAAGCTTAGTATTTGCTTGTTGAAAGCACCATTCGGCCTAGCAAGCTTTACTTAAATTCAAGCTAGGAATTTGCTAGTAAGTCTTAAAAGGCTAAACTTAGTTGTAAGAACTAAGTCTAGAAAGAGAAACTAGAGAGTGATAGAGAATTTGAGAGAATGTTTGAATGCTTGAAGAATGCTTGGTGATTACAAATGGTCCCCTTGAGGGATATTTATACTACTCTACCTCCTCAATAGAAGGTGGAGATCAAATCGATATAACGGCCTATATTCACCTTCCAGAACTCTCCTTAAAAATATCTAGATATTTATACTAAAATATCTAAATATTTACACATGCCAAAACTCTCCCTGAAACGCTTAGTGTCACAAGCCAGAGTTCTGTCAACCTTGTGGTCCTACCCGACTCAATCTTGATTACTTTGGACGTCCAATAAATGTTCTAAAGAAAGGTAACGTAAACCAGAACATTGGACACTCCACAAAAAAAAAAATCATAAGTATGAAGAGTAATCGATATTTTTATCGCTAGTGCATCAATCATATTTTTATTATAGATGATAAATTTAAAAACTTCAAACGAAAAAAAAAAATCAAGATCTTTTAGTTAACCTTGTTAAGAAAATCTAACAAAGTGAAAAAGTTGAGTGATATGATTAGAGACATTTACATACATTCCCTAATCTGTAGCTCAAATAATTTACATCTGTACTACTTTTTCAACAATCCATAATTTTGTACAAAGCCACCATTCTTCTTTCTAGCTAACTAAGAAGTAAGACCACCTCCGATCTTAAATATAAGAGCCCGTCAGTTATAAATTATGTAATATACAAATATACATACATGTGCTCATGGCTAGCTAGCTTATTAAGCTATGAAGAAGCAAGAGTGGCCCAGTAATTTTGAAGGCATGAACTGGTTGGAGTTCCAATAATGCGTGACCATTCCCATTCTCTATTCTCTACAAGCTCTATTTCTGCCAACTGCAAAATTAGTGCTAAGTGTCACAAGTATGCCTTCACTAACTAATACTCCATCTGGTCATTTTTATAGAAGATACAGATAATTGAATTATGCAGATCAAAATATTAGTTTAAATTGATTAATCCAATGACATTGACCAATAATTAATGAGGGAGAAATGAAAAATGATATTGTGCCCGTTTGGGAACGCGGTAGAGAAGTACTTTTACGCAAGCTGAGGTAAATATGTGAAGAAGATTATCTCGTTTTGCGGAAAAAAACTGTTGAATGTGCGTTTGGCTTTTCTAAACGTTTTCACAAACAAGCCCACTAATCTTGTAAACAGGAACAGGACATCCCTTGTATATAGTACGAATTGGAGTAGTCTAGAATCTTGAGTTGCTTATAAAATATTTATCACCTTATAATTTCAATGAAAATTATTTTTTTTTACTCATTTTACCCCGCATTGATAAAAATAATGTAGGTGGAGCAAGTCATGTTTTCTTAGAAATAGAACAAAGTAAGTAAGGATATTTTGGTTAAATACCATTATATTTCGCTAAAATCTAAGCTATTAAGAAGCTCTTTTAATCTATGTGTAATATATTATATAACAACACTGTTGATTTGATTCAATTTTATTATTTATATTATATTTATTCAAATTAATTATACTTATCTTGTCTTTCATATTTATCTCTATTCAAGTGTTTTACGTACAATTCAAAGTAGTTAGGTGTTCAGTTGATTAAAAGGGGGGAAACAAGAACAGTGAAAAGAAATTCATAGTGGACTCACTTTGTTACTAATTTTTTTCTCTTTGGATAATTGAAAATCTCTTGAATTTAGTTACTTACCCTTCCATCTCGCAACTCAAATATAACCGATCCGTTGGAAAATGGAATTGGCCTCGTGGATGCCACCTGCGATGGATCAAACTCAAAATCAATTCTATTTCATTCCTAATTACAATATAAATATAATTTTAATATAAAAAATTTGAATGTAACAGAATAGTTAATTCAATTTTGCACTTAAATGAAAATATTAACATCTACACAAATAAAGATCTACTTCTGACACAAACAGTCTTCAAAGACTAGTGGATGATTGATAACCATAAGAGGGTTATGCAATTTATTATTTGATTAATAACCACAAAATGTAAATATACATCTTTATATAAAATTTACCTTGGGGTCACATCTAAGGTTGCAGTCACCACTACTGTCTTGGTCCTTGTTCAAGCCAGATATAGAATCTTCATGGCTGCAAATTTCTTGTGTTTGATCTAGAAGCATTTTGTTTTTCACCAATGGAAAACCACAGGCTTTCCACTTCCATGTGTTTGCCTTATCCATGTACCTAAGGTACACCTTCCCATCTGAACCAACCAAAAATAATTGATTACCAGCAAAGCAAGGGCCTGGTGATCCGACCAGGGTTACACCTTTATAGGGTGTTCCATGTTCCACCCAATTCCAGCCATACCATGAATTCCAGTGATATTCAACAAGTCCACCTTCTCTTGAAATCATGAAGAGAGAACCAGACAATGCTGCTGATGAAGGTCTTATGGCCGTTCCTAGGAAGTTTGAGAGAATCAAATGCTGAGACTGGTAATGCTCATGCCATATATCAGTTATTTTGTTGTACTGATACAGGCGACCATCTCTTCCTGTGACAAATACTACATTTTCTCTCAGCAAACCATGGTCTACTATGCTTGCTACTTTAGTGTTTGCAGGCTTTCTGCAGTCTTTCCACTTAAACTTCCTCATTGAAACCTGTCCATGAATTGCAAAATAATTACTTTTCATGCATACATTTTCTTACTAAGTTTGATGTTTGAACATTATGAGGAACTAGATTCAGTGTGCTATGTAGTTTTTCAGTTAAATCATATTGGGAAGATGTATATTGTCTGTCTTGATCAACCTGTCGTTGTGTCAGTGTGGCTTGCTCTAAGAAAATGGTTTGATCTTGCCGTTATAAAATACATTACAAATGATGATAAACATTGCATTGTTGGATCAAGCGCTTCTCCCAACTATTGGATCATGCCAAAGATGGCATTTTAGATAGAATAGAACAGCACAATCTCCGACAGAACGACAACAAAGACAACAACAAAAAGTCTTATCCTATTAGATGGGGTTGGCTAAATGGTTGCAAGATGCTATTGTGCTTTATCAACAACCGAATTTTTAGATAAACTGTTAAAGTCTTCGAAAGAAGAAAAATATCTAATTTTCATTGGTCTCGCTTACCACAAACCGCAGCAATGTTCCTTTCTTGGAGACAAAGAAGAGTGTGTCTTGAGTTGTAATTTTACTAGCTTTTCCCGGTATTCCATCCCATGGTTGACCTGCTACAACACTAGTTCCTTTCTTCATAGCACTGCAATTCTTCCATGATAGTTCATAGTCATTCCTCTCTCTATGAAGCAAACTCCCATGTGTATCAACCACGAATAAGCCTCCATTATAGTTCCCTAATATACCTTTCATATTTGTAGAACTCTCGTGCCTTAACCATATCCAAATGTTCTCTACACTAATGTACTCAAATATCAAACCACCTTCTGTTATGAGGAAAATTGATTTACCTTCATACATCAATCTTAGCCGGAAGTTGCTACTAATCCACCCAACATCTGGAAAACTGTTCTCTTCTGAAGATTTTATCAGTTCTCCACCAGAGCCTATTGTGCCTGGAGACAAGTAATAATCTTGTGCCTGGCTGTGCTTTCTCCTACCTTTTATGGTTGCCAAACTCAAAAGTTTAAGTGTCAAGAAGATAAGTTCAACATAAAACCTTACTTAATGAATAATTAATAGAGTGGATATACAGTTATGAGGAAAAAAAAATACTTAAAATGCATCAGTGAATGAGGAAAAAGTAGTAGGCAATAGCATATTCATAAGTCACAGGATCGCAGTGGTTGAAATTTTGTTCCTGAAAATTCTTACAGATAACATAGGATAGTTAAACTTCTGCTAATATATTGTTGAGATTACTGGTATAGCTAAATTTGCCACGTTAATATCCTGAATTTGGGCAAACTAAAGAAGTAAACGTACATGTACTCATGTAGTAGAAAGTGGTTGACAGATACGGACCTATTTAAAGTGACTACGGTAAGTTAGCCTAGCACATGATTATTCATATCAATAGAACTCAATCAACGTACATTAATTCGTAAAGATAAAAGTTTAAAGAGTTTGACCACAAATTTAAAATGCAAGACTGAAAGAAACTATGGGCGGGACATATCCAAATTGCATGTTCTGTGAACTCAGTAATACCTGTTACTGAAGTTATCCCTGATTCCTTTGACTCATCCTTTGTACCAGTAATACAATTTCTGGGGCCACGTTCTTGTGTACAATACTCTGCATTCCATCCTTCACTCTCTGGCACGTCTAATATGGACCATACATATTTTGTAGTTCCCACTTTCTTTCGAGTATTTTGAGGTATGGTTGGACCTGTGCTTTCTCCCCCTAGTCCTAGAAGATGAAGTTCTCCAAGTCTGCCATCATCCAGAGGAAACAATATTCTTCCAACTTGTAATTGTAAGCCTGCTATACCTCTTGCTACTTTTGCATGCAAGGGATGTGCATGATTCTCCCATGATCCTGGAAATTCACTATTTTGAACTATACCTGTGTGTGATCACGTTCATAATCATTGAATATCGAATGTTTTGATTGAGATCCCTAAATTAGTACATTAGCACATGAGCAAAACGGGTCATGTAAAAGAGGTTTAAATATACTTTACATTCCTCTAATTTCATAAGAGTTTTGATTTTCCAATCTTCAGAAACCAATAGTTATTTTTTATCCACCATTAACTCATGCGCCTGAATTTGAAGATTGTTAAAGTTGGAATAGACATATTATAGAGGACTGAAAATGGATGGTCAAATATGGTAGCAGGGCCAACTTTTATGAATATTGATAGCTAAAGAACGAAAAGGAAGAGAAAATTAGCCTTGATCTTGAGTTCACATGCTGTAAAAGCAAAGTGAACACTATCATTAAAAGAAGCAAGGATCAATAGTAACTATTTGCATAAAATAGTTAGTGTACGATTAGGACTCACCCGTTTGTTTCTGAATATGATATTCAAAAACAGATCCTGATGATGTACTGAAGAATAAAGAAATAGGTGTTTGATCACTTGATTCATCTTGTAGAGCTGGTGTGATAGATGTCAAATTTTGATATTTAGGACTTCCATGGACTACCCATTTCCACTTCCTCTGTTGTAATCTTCTCTCCACCAAAGTTCCTGCCTGTATATTTGTGAAACACTTTAAGAGAATGATGCATATACATGGATTTACTAATGATTATGTACATAGCCCCTTACTAATGACAAGTTCTAAAACTAATTGTGATATTTTTGGTAGAAAGTTATAGTTACAATTTGACCGGGGTTTTTAAGCTCAATGAGTTCAGAAAATCCATTGCTCTATGAAAAGCATCCAATTTAATGTCATTGTTTTTAGGAATAAAACAAAACTTGGTCCCTGAAAGACATGCCTTGACACTTTAGTCCTTCAATTTACTCCTTGCACAAGTTAGTCCCTCAAAGTTAGCAACTCACAGAACATTACTTCATCTGCTAGACCAAAATGTATGTTTCACTTTGAGGGACAGACTTAATGTAATCAACAAGCAAAAAATTATGAGGAACAATTCAAAGGACAAAGTTCTAAGGTAGCCTATATTTCAAGGACCAAATTGGATATTTATTATTGTTTATTGTCCTTGCAAATTTTGATAATCTTGTGTACCTTGATTACTTCATCCTGTAGTGAGTTCAATAACTGAGAAAGTTAATTTTATACTTATTATTTTGTGATATGTTGCTAAAAAATCCCAGACAATGTTACTTAAAACTGATAAAAATGGTTATAAAATACTTTAGGTACAGTACCTTGGTTAAAAGATAGAGAGATTCTGAGTAAGCACCCATCAATCCGTTTAAAGTGCACCCTTTAGATGGAGTCAAAGGAACAAACTTTTCTGTCCCTTCCTGCCATATGTGCCTCTTCCATGAGGGTTTCGAATTTCTGTCATATTCATAAAGATCTCCAGAGGAACTGCACCAGCACATTGTTAGGTTTATTAATCAATATTTACAAGATGAAGAATGATGTTCGACTCTTACTAAAGACAAATTGGTCGAGTATGATATTAAAAGCAAACATTAATTTTGAGTAACCTTTTTGGGTTTTCATCAATTATAACATTAAGATTTTATTTTTTTTCCTTCTTTAAACAACATGCACGGATCTCTTTCTAGTTGTACAACCACATGTTGGCACTTCAGTTCAGTGTATGGGTAAACATAGATCCAAGGCCTACCATGCGGTAAGCAGAAGCAGCCACATAGAAGATGGTTGCCAACAGATCTTCCTGATAAGAGGGACGACTACTAACATTGAGATCAGATTTTAGATTTATAAGAGCTACTCACCTTATGGTATATACAACTGCTCTAGTAGAAGTAGCATCAGCTATCACTGCAACATTTGCTCCAGCTGGTTGACCATGACTTGTCCATCTGTTCTATATATATTAAAAGGAGTTAAATTAGTAATACCTTGAAAACTTAGGATTCAAATTCTTGCGGAACCGAGAAAGTCCCCCATAGGCAAGAGGAAGAACTTTTTGGTAGATAAACTTGGAAGAGCCTGTGAAAGCATTAATGATATTTGAGCTTTTGCTCGAATTTTACCTTGGAGGCTCTGTACCAGCAAGTTCCATCAGCATTCCATTCTTTGTGCAGAAATAAGCTCTCCTGTTGCACAATGTAACAGTATAAAATGAGTTATACAGAGAACTCAATAGGGTTGAGACAAAAAATTTCAGATAAGTCAATGATGTTTATGTTAAGTTCAGAAACTAGAACATAAAGTTCAAGCCACACTTACTGTCCATCTTGTGAAACAATTCCAGACTTTATTAATACCAGATGATTTTTTTGTGAGTCTCTATCATTGACATGATTCAGCGTAGGAGTGAGTTCAACCCACACTGTTTCTGAGGTTTCACCAAGTTGCACCTGCATCTGCTAACAAGTATAAATCACATAACCAGAATTCTTGCAGTTCATACTTCGGATAACATACTCGAGATCATTAAGATTGCATTTTACTTATCCATGTCCACAACCAATCATCTTTGTGGTTGGTTATAGATTTAATGGCTCACACTATCTAGATAGTGAGAAATTATTCAACTTTGCACCAATTTATGATAATAAATATCCAAAGAAAAAAATTACAGTAATGATATCTTTTCAACACTAGTATGGTAGTTTAATCTTGCAAGAGTTTAACTTGTGAATGTTGAAAAGGCTATCATAAATGCAATAATCCAGATTAGATGCCCTAGAATTTGGGAGTAGTAAAAGCGTCATAATAATAGGAAATGATAAGCTTTTCTAACCATTGGCATTCTAATTTTAAGATTTTGAGCTTCGCTTTTTTAATATAATAGATCAACCCTATATATGCATTTTAGCCATATATAATAGATCAACCCTATATATGCATTTTAGCCATATAAAAAATATCAGACCTCTCTCCATGTTTTAATCACTGATTTTCTAGTACTGTCACATTTCTTTAATAATCAGACACTCTCCGCAAGCTGCATGAATAGCTTGTTTAGCTTTAAAGAAAGTTATAAATCACCAATATTATCCTAGTGGATTTAAAAGATGGTAATAGAGAAGAGGTCGTTTGCCCTTTTTGCACAAGCCATACATTCTAGTCAACCACAATTGGTATTTTTTTAGTATAAATTATTTCACAAAGTAGACTTTCTATGGTTATTCTTGTAGAGATTTCATATTGGAATTTTCAACTTCCTCAGAGCCCAAATGCTTTACATCTGATTTATTTGAAAATAACTGACTAGCTAATGGTTGAAAGGAGGATTAATGACAATGATGTAATTTATCCCTTTTTAAAATCATTTTTAAAGGTTGGGGCACATGAAGATTGTATACCTTATTCATGTACCAAATAATTTTAATTCTTACAAAACCAGAACCTGAGATGCTGAAGACTATCAGGTCAGCTTCAAACAACAGAGAGAGGCTATTAATTGGGAAAGTAATCTTTCAATAACAAAAAAAATCACAAAGAAAAAGAGAACTATTGCTAGTGCCACAAGGCATCAGGAATTCTGAACAATGGCTGGCTACCTAAAGTACTTGCATAAAACCATATAAATTTACTTTGCTAGATAGAGCAAAGTCAGCCTATCCACTCTACTACTCTTTAAAGACAACATTATTTACTGCTTAAAGCAGATTCAAAACAAATATACCATATAAAGACCGCTGTATATATGATCTTAGGAGAAAATACCCTCTACAGAACGATCAGGCTTAGACGTACAACCGAGGAAAAAATAAAAGCAGGATTGGAGACTAGAAAACAACGAGTGCATTGATATGAACATTGGGTAGGCCACGAAATTAAAACATACAGAAAACAATTAATCGATATACTATGAACCCAAAATATTGAAGATCTTTCTGTGTGTTTTTGGATATTATACACCCACAAACTATATAATCCAGAGAAGCAGCACGAGAACATGTACTGGACAATATAAAGAGCATGAATAAGAGTGGTGAGAGGAGAAGATAAATATCAGCTAACTGTTCAGTGATGCTTCATGACTCAGGCAATATTTCGTTATGCTTTTTCATACAGTAGTTTATCACTTTCAATTAATAAAGATATACATTACACTATGAACACACCCGACAACCACAAATACAGTCAAAGAGAGACAAGAGTTTATGTCCCACAGTTCATCTGATCTGTGGATATGCAAAGTTCAAATTTTTTCTGTTCTTCATTTCTTAGACCAGCAACCATAGAAAGAAAAGGAAAAAAACACAAAAACAATTATACAAGGTAGTCCTTTAGAAACTACGCTCGGTATGCTTCAGTGATTCGATTTATTGTTTTAAGCAAATCAGTCTTTTAAGGTTAGAAATTTGCGGCATGTCTATATTGAGTACCTCAAATTTAGGAGAAACAATTAAGCTGTGGATTTAGTCCTCTAGAATTCATGATACGAATCCCCTATGTAGATTTTCACTTTCAGCAACAACCAACCATGCAAGCACAGGAAAACGAACACACAAGACACAAATATAGACAGCGAGAACAAGTCCCACAGAGTTTTGAAATTGTTCAGCAGAAGAAGATGATCATAGTAGCAACCCTACATCCAAACTCATAAAGTGAAAAAAAAAAAATTGAAGTTCTCATAAGTGATACTCGATCGAAACCTGATATAGCAATCCTGCTTCTGAGAGAGCAAGAATGGTCTGATTGATGACAAAAACTGCGATTGCGCGTCCTGCTTGTATTGGAAGCTCATGAGGAGCGATCACCCATTGGAGTCCGTTCCAAAACCTCTCATAGATCGACCCACTCTCACCAGTCACCCACACCGATGAAGCCGAAAGTTTAGTCAAAGACAGTCTCTTTCTCTGAGGCAAAATCTCATACAACCGTCCTACATTGTCACCATCATCAACCAAAGCTTCCCAACTTATCTGCTTCAGATTATAAGGAAGCTGAACTTCAACCCATCTATCAGCTTCTTCACTGAACACCCAGAACCTGTCAGTCTTGCGCTCAAATTGCCGATTGCTTTGTTGAAAAAACTGACGTGGGCAAAAAGAAGCACAAGAACCCAGTGCTATTGTGGGGAAGAAGAGGACAGAGAGGGAACATATCAAATGAAAAATAAGCACAGACATGCTGCTGCTGCTGGTGGTGGTGGAGGAGGAGGAGGAGGAGGAGGCATTTGAGAAGACACAAACAGACGAAAATTATGGAGGCTGAAGTTTTGACTTTGGATAACATATGACATAATGAAGCATGGAGGCGAGAGGATTGAACTACGAAGTCAAAGAGGAAGAAGAAATGGACTGGAGGGAGGAAGGGGGGTTCGGTAGTTGAAGATACTGATTCCTTAGATCTTAACTACCACTGTCTGTCTGTAATCACTAGAAGAAGATGGCCTACTTCCTATGTTTTCCTCAACTTCCTAGTTCCAAAGCAACAACAGCTTCAATACCAATATCTCTGACTCTGGGTGAAAAGTAAACTAACGAAGTCTGTGATTTGTTGGTGAATATATGTTATTTTGTTTTCTTATGAATTTTTTTATAATTTATCATAATTTTAAAGCTTTGAGTAGCATCAGTACTTTTAAATCTTATCAGGCAGGAATACTGAGTACTTTCTTAACAACGATTTTTATCAGCGGTAAGTGTGACAGAAAAACTTCTCAGAAGTTGAAATACGAAGAAACGGATATGCGTAGATAGATATTCTGGCCAAAAAAAAAAAAGATATGCATAGATATTTTTTCCCTCTATGGACAAAACATCTTTTAAACTAATATTTTACGTATGTGACACGTTAAAGTGTTTTTTAATTTTAGTAGCCCTTAATCTCATAAAGTAATATTTTTTTATGCTTACGGTAGTTCAAAGCATTTTTATAATAACATTTAGTATCTTAAATTTAAGGTGGTGTTGTTATTGAGAAAAATACTTTAACATTAAAGTTGCACTTATTTTGAGACGGATTTCGAGAAAATTTTATAGATTTTGAGATGATTTTTATTTTGGCTTATGTGAAAGTTGGGAAAACGGGATTCCCCAACATTTTTGTAATCACCTCTTCTTGAAATTTGGCAAGTGATTGAGCAAGAACACAAAAGTCGTCCTTCTAATGAATGAGAAATCTCAGCAAGTTGATCTGCCATGCTATTGACTTTTCGGCTTGTTATAATCCACCAATCTCTACACAAAAATAATTGAGCATCATCTATCATCTCCTTAAAGGGTTGCTCTAACTCAACATTTGGTAATCAAGTAAATAGCTTTCGTATAATTAGAAGTTAAGTATTCTGTATAATATTGTAAAATAATGGTGCAGGGTATATTCTTTTTTTCCCCAAAAAGAAAAGAGTGTGCGCTTGTAAAGATGGGAATGCGGGTCAACCTGTGGGTTACGGGTTGAACGGGCAACTCGCACATAAACGAGCTGCATTTCTGTAGCTTGAACCCACCTGCAAAAGTGAGGGTTGGCAAATTGAACCCACAGGTCCAACTTGCATTCCCACCTTTAGGTGTGTGTATGTCAATATAAGTTATTTTGGTGAAAAATAATAAAATTATATTAAAATAAAGTTCAACTTTTGATATAACTAGAGATATGTGTATCTCATAACACCAAAATAGAAATTCATATAATTTTAATGAGTTATTTATTGAAAAATTAATTTTTGTAACTACTTTATTATGAGATATAGATTTTTATTTTAAAATTATATACATATATAATTTTTACCACATAAAGGTAGTAAAGTGTGATTGAATTTGCAACCTTTCACTGCTAGGATGAGCCAATAAGTGTCCTAGGTCATATTGTAATTGATGGGCTATTCTCACATAATGGTTGGTGACTCTTTATTGCTTATTTTGATGACATCCCTAAAATGGTAGAAAATAATAATGCTTCTTTATATGGTCACATGCATGCATGTTTGTGTATATAATATACTTATATATTATTATATTATATTATATTATATTATATATGTGTGTGTGAAGATAATTGTTGCTTTTTTGTGTTTGGAAAGAAACATGGAGCAAGATTCCTGCCTCCACCACCAGTACCTTTACCAAAGGGATTAGACTCATGAGTATCATCATCACATAATGCTTGTAATTTCTTCTATCATATCATCATTAAAAAAAGGAAAATGGATTAAATTCAAATTTATCTAAAAAGTTATCTCTTAAAAATAATGTTGTTTTGTAAGTTTTTTTTAGGATTAATGTTGCTCTTAAAGTTTTCAAATCATAGCAATTTCACTCTAATCATTATACTGGTTAAATTTAACAGTTAATTGATCAAATATGCTAAATTAGTAGTCCACCCGCCATCCATGTCATTTTTTTTTTGGATTTAAGTGCTATTTTACCCCGTTGAAAGTTTTCACTCTAGAAATATTGTTTCAGAAGTTTTCAAAGCGTAACAATATCACCATGTCTAATATGTAAGTTAAGTTTACTTATTAGTTGATCAAATACACAGATTCAACATATTCATATATCATCTATTTCATTTTTATTAAGTTAAATTTATAAATAAAAAAATATTAAAAAAATATCACGTTTAAAATATCGAGGAAAATCAAAGAGGTGAAAACATGTCAGTGTGGTTACAGGGGTATGACGGTGAAGAGCTTTCCACAGTCTTATTTTGGACAAATTTCATTAGTAAATCATCCATCAAATAAATGAATATTTCTTCTTTTTAATTTAAAGGGGCAGTCACTAGACGCTTCAAATTTAAAACGACAGAATCGAATCATAACCTTCTACTTAAAAGATGTCATATCACTAGATTACAATACTTATCTCACTACGGATTATATATGCAAGTTCCTCCTCCATCTACGACTTCACATCAAGCTTTTTATGAATTATATGTGTTTGTATTTGTTTACAAGTGTAGGCCACACACATCCTTGATAATTTAGTCAAAACAATTTTCTAAACTTGATGGGAAAGAGCACTTTCTGATAGGGAGAGATCACTGATGTGAAAAGGACATTTGGGAGGAATGAGTTAAATATCATTTCTCCAAATAATAATACTAATGTGACTTTATTTGCTTTTTCTGTCTTTTCATAATTTAGCTAAGTGATATTACTTTTAACTTTATTGTTGTTTTTTTTGGCAAACTTTATTGTTGTTGTTGGCGTTACTCAGATAATAAATTGAGAAATTTATATACCGTCAATAACAACCGGACCGATTACTGTTGAGATCTAATAGTAATTTTGACAATCTTTAGGACATTTTGTTCATTAATTCTTTTTGTTGAGATCTGATTGTAAATTTCCATAATAATTCTTTTTTGCCAACTACAACATAATTCAATGTTAAATTTATTGAAACTCAAGTTCTATTGCTTCAAGTTGTTGACTTTTAGTTGAAATCTAATTTATGAAATTTGAATTATACGGAAGGAATGCAAATTTTTATATGAAAGGACCACACCATTACCTTTTTATCTTCTTGTTTTTTTCAATGTGAATATCTTACCCACAAAGCATTCACCTTCAATAGGTCTATGCATGCACATAATATAATGTGCTTACTTGGAAACACTTAATTCTCACCCAAAAATATATTCAACAGTGTTTTTCTGTAAAACGAGACAATCTCCTCCACATATTTATCTCGATTTACGTAAAAATACTTCTCTACCGCTTTCCCAATAAATTACAGAAGTTCCAAGTGCTTTCAAAAGCTCCATCACTTAATTTTTTTTTATCGTTGCTTTTATTTGTCCTAAATATAATGCTCTCTCTATATTTTAAATATATATTCATGATAGGAAGGAGTAGCTAAATGAGATGCTTGCTTTAATTTTAAATGTAAATTTTTAAATTTATTTTAACTTTTAAATTTATAGTTTTTATTTGACTAGTTTTATCGATTGCACTTATAAGGAAGTTTAACTTCCAATGGAAATGAATACAAACTTAATTGTCGGCAAAAAAAAAAAGAATACAAACTTAATTATTTTCTTAATATAAAGAAATTAATTATCTGACAACCCATACTGCATAAACATCACTTTAAATCATCCTGAAACCTATAAATATATAACTATATAACTAACAAAATTGCTAATTATATTTTAAACAAGATTATAATTATATTAAATTCCTCATATATCTTATGTCAAGTTTTCCAATCATATATGATTATATGTAATATTTTTTTCATGTAGATTTATTGTTAAATGATAATATTTTTTAAAAAAAAAGGCACATGACCGTATACAAATATACAATTAAAGAATTTGACATTATATATATATATATAACACTTTTTATCTAAGTATCTTTCTTCAAGAATATATTACTAATCTACATCCGCGTTTATGCATTGCACTTTGTTAGTAGTACAACAGGGGACAGGTTTTATATTGGTCAAAATATAACGGTAGTCCATTTTTAAAGTTGTTAGGAATTTAACTCTTGAAAATAAGTATAATATGTTAAATTCTTACCTTAAATGCATTAACTTTATAAAATTTTGAGTTCATTTTTTGATCCTTCAATTTGGGTATTTATTTTTCAAAATTAATTTGGGTTCATGTCAGGAAGTTCCACTACAAAAGCTATTTACTGGCTCAAGGGGTTAATGGAAAAGTATCGTAGTAAAGGAAGAGACTTACATATAATTTCGAATTTCCATTAACCTAGAAAAAACTTATGACAAAGTGCCTAGGGAAAGCTTTGGGAAAGAAATGTGTGCACGTGTTTTATTGGACGATTATAAGGGCAACATTGTTATACGGTACTGAATGCTGGATTTTAAAATGACAACATGAGTTTAAAGTA
>JANTPZ010090040.1:0-33875 GCA_025593235.1 Vachellia pachyceras
CCTCTTTCTCACTTTCTCTTCCAAGAACACTAACTTTGGATCTTGAGAAAGAGAAGTTTATTCAAGATTCTAAGACCATAGAGAGGAAGAGGAAGTTATAAGCTTCAAGAAAATGTATAGGATTGAGTGGTTTGGCTTTTTACCTTGGATTTTCCTTAAACTTTTCTCCTTCTTGAAGACTAGAAATGGCGTCCTCCAAGATCCAAGTTTCAGCTGGAATTCCACCGCCAAATGAGGGAGGAGATGGAGTAATTTTGGTTTATTAAAGATTCCATAATTAATAAATATCTAATATGAAGTTTTAATTAATAAAATTAATCTAAAAAAACATATGCTTGGCTCTTATTGGTTGGCTAAAAGTATTCATAATTGAGCTTAACTTAGGGGTTAAGACTTGGTTAAAAATCTGGTTGGGTTAACCAAACTGGATCCCATTCGGTTACTTTTACCGATTACACTTTTTACCGGTAAACATAACTTTATTTCGATAAATCTTTTTCTACTTTTCTGGATATATTTTCTTCCTCATTTAATCTCCATATTTTCCTCTTGAATATGATAAATTTATTATCCCCAAAATACCCTTTGATTTCCTCAAATTTTACAGGATTATTTTATCATGTCCAAAATCCCTGAAAACGTGCAATCGGAGGGCAAAATACTTTTAGGGCATTAAAAATTTCTACATTTTTCACTGATACTCTAGTATTTTTTCTTTTCCCAAAATGCCCTCTAGATTTTCAAAAATTAATTTTTGAAATAAACTATATTTCGGGGAAATCGCCTTAATCGTACACTGGGCAATAATTTTATTAAATACTATAAAATTTACTGAATTTTTCTATGCCGTAAACTCAACTGATTAAGGTCTCTTGATACCTCAAATAATTATTTTCAGCCATTAAATCTTCAAAATTCTATAAATAAAATTCTAGGCCGATTTTCAACAATCTGTCGAATCTCTATCAATCAGTGAGTTCTGCTTTATCTTTTGGGCCTCTGTGAATTTTTCTGATATTTTGGTCAACAGTTGACTTTTTGACTTTGACTTTGTCAAATGACCAAAATGCCCTTACACTTTATCTTAATGACCAAAATGCCCTTACACTATCTAACTTTTCATAATTCCCATTTTGCCCTTGCCTTTGTCACCCTTGATCTTTACTTGATCTTTTGTGTAATGACCTTTGCGTACTTCCCAGTAGGTCACCCATCCTGAGATTGCTCCAAGGCGAGCACGTTTAACTGGGGAGTTCTCATAAAATTTCTTTCGCTGAGCCAGGTCTAACTTTGGGTTATTCAGCCCATCGGCATCAACTTTTTTCACTCTTTCTATATGTGGGTTTTAACTTGACTTCTGACTACTGGTTTGGCCCTTTTATCCAATGACCATATTGCCCTTGGTCTTTCAACTTAATGACATTTATGTCCCTGGCTTACATTCTTAGTAATCCTAAAGCCTTAGGACTAAATTGACCAGGGTCTCTTTGGTCCATTGACATATTCTCTTTCTGTACTTTCATTTCTGGGCCTTGTCTTATCTCATATCTATCGATTTGGCTTCTATTTCTATTTACAGAAAATGGTGGATATTACAGTACTACAAGTGAGGATAGCCGAAGAAGACAGTCCAAAGACCGCATGCGTAACAATGTACGGCTCTTTCGAATTCTTAGTTATGCCATTTGGTTTAACCAATGCACCTGCTACGTTTTGTACACTTATGAATAAAGTGTTCCATCCTTTCTTGGACCTCTTTGTTGTAGTGTACTTAGACGACATTGTGGTATATATTAAAACATTAAAGGATCATATAAATCACTTAAGGCAAGTTTTCCAAGTCCTCAAGGAAAATGAGCTTTATGTGAAAAAGGAGAAGTGCTCCATTACACAAAAAGAGGTAGCATTCTTGGGGCACATTGAGGGGCAAGGAAAGTTGCGCATGGATAAGGCGAAAATCCGTGTCATTCAATAATGGGAACCACCAAAGAGAGTTCCCGAGTTGCGGTCATTCCTTGGTCTGGTGAATTACTATCGAAGGTTCATTTTTTACTATTCCACTCTAGTTGCACCTTTAACCGACTTGTTGAAGAAAAATCGAGCATGGGATTGGAATGAGAAGTGCATGAAACTTTCAATACCTTAAAGCAAACCGTGATAGAAGAACCAGTGTTGGCACTTCCTGATCACACCAAGGCATTTGAGGTACACACTTATGCTTCTGACTTTGCTATTGGAGGTGTTTTAATGCAGGAAGGACATCCCATTGCTTATGAAAGTTAAAAGCTTAATGACACCGAGCAGCGGTATACTGTCGAAGAGAAGGAGATGACTGCTGTTGTGTATTGCTTGAGAACTTGGAGACATTACTTGTTGGGGTCCAAGTTCGTGGTGAAGACTGATAATGTGGCCACTAGCTACTTTCAAGACCAAAGGAAACTCTCTCCAAAGCAAGCAAGGTGGCAAGACTTCTTGGTTGAGTTTAACTTCAAGATGGAGTACAAACCGGGCAAAGCCAATTTGGTGGCGGATGCTTTAAGTCATAAGGCCCAATTAACTAGCCTTACACAACCAAACTTCCCTATTTTGGGGAAGTTCAAGACAGGTATGGAGGAGGATCCCCAAGCCAAAAGCCTAATAGAGTTAATTAAACAAGGGAAGACTCGTAGGTTTTGGCTAGAGGATGGCCTAATTTACGCCAAAGGAGGGAGACTTTATGTGCCAAAGTGGGGTGGCCTTTGCAAAGAAATCATAAAGGAGTGTCATGACTCCTTGTGGGCAGGACATCATGGGATTAATCGCACGCAAGCCTTAGTAGATCAAGCCTACTATTGGCCAAACATGCGTGATGATGTGGAGCTGTACGTGAAAACATGTCTTGTTTGAACAACAAGATAAAGTAGAGCAGAACCGTCCTGCTGGGTTACTCGAGCCCTTACCTATCCCTGAGAGACCCTAGGAAAGTGTCTCAATAGACTTCATAGTGGGGTTGCCAACGGTAGAGGGATGTGGCAACATCCTAGTAGTGGTTGATCGATTTAGCAAGTATGGAGTATTCATCCCAATGCCAAAGAAATACAATGCTGAGGATGCAGCAAGGCTTTCTTCAAGTATGTGGTGAAGTACTGGGGTATTCCTAAATTGATTGTGAGCGACCGAGACACAAGGTTCACAGGGAGATTCTAGATCGAGCTATTCAAGATTTTAGGCTCTGAGTTGAACTTCTCTACAAGCTTTCATCCGCAAACCGATGGACAAACCGAGCGGGTAAATGCTTTATTGGAGATTTACTTAAGGCACTTTGTGAGTGCCAACCAGCGTGATTGGGTAAAACTACTCGATATTGCCCAATTCTCGTATAACCTATAGCGAAGCGAGTCAACGGGAGCTAGTCCATTTGAGTTAGCAACAGGTCATCAACCTTTAGCTCCCCATACTATGGTAACTTCTTATACAGGGAAGAGTCATGGTGCCTTCCTATTTGCTAAGGGATGGCGAGAAAAGTCTGAACTAGCAAAGGCGTGCTTGATGAAAGCAGCAAAGAGAATGAAGAAATGGGCTGACACAAAAAGGAGGCATGTGGAGTACGAAGAAGGAGACTTAGTCATGGTAAAGCTACTTCCACATACCATCCGAAACTATGGTAAGGCTCATAAGGGACTCCTTTAGAGGTATGAAGGACCATTTCCTGTAGAGAAAAGAGTTGGGAAGCTCGCGTATCGTATCACTTTGCCCTCTCACCTCGAGGTTCACCCTGTGTTTCATGTAAGTTTCTTAAAACCTTATCATGCTGATAAGGAAGATCCAAGCAGGGGTGAATCTAAGAGGGCTCCTACTACGATCACCATTACACATGATTGTGATGTAGAGGAGATTATGGCGCATCGAGTAATTCCAAGGCGAGGGAGTCACCCAAGCTACACTGAGTACTTGGTGCATTGGAAAGGATTGCTTGAGGCTGAGTCAACTTGGGAGCACGAGCTATCTTTATGGAACTATGAAGACAAGATTTGGTCATATTGGGAGGAAGCGATGAGGACGTCGCCCAATTAGGTGGGGGAGGATGTCACATGTTCAAAATTTCACCACCTAAAACTGAGATGTATCTTGAGAAAATGAAGATATTGGTGGAGAATTCTAGAGCATTGGAGAAAGTTCTAGAACTCTACAGAATGATCTAGAACTCTCTGGAAAGTTCTAGAATACGATGGAATGTTCTGGAATAATCTAGAATGTTCCAGAATGTTCTAGAACATCATGGAAAGCTCTAGAATATTCTAGAAGGTTCAAGAATATGGTGGAAGTCTCTAGAACGTTATAGAAGCTCCTGGAGAATTATTCAAGACTTGTCTAGAATAGTGTAGAAACAAATAAAATATGTAGGATATTTCTAGCCTTGTATAGAATTTTCTAGATGCGCAATGTAAGCCGTAGGATTGAATCAATCTCCACCGTTCATTAAGGAGGTGGAAAGGCTATAAATAGGTGGCCTTGGTCATTTGGCAAGGCAACCAAGCAACCAAGATTCCAACCTTTGTAAAGCATTCTCCTAGTGAATACAATTCTCCTTTTAAGTATTCAATACTTGACTTCTCTTCTTTCTTACCTAAAGCATACTTGCTTACATCTTAAAGGGGTTTAGGCTGACTTAGTCACTAAAATAGGAGTGTCTAAGTGCCACAAGGGCAAGAAAAGAGTAGAGGATGAGCGGAGCGAAAGCAAAGATGAAGCGCAGAGCGAAGGTGCCTTGGAGGTCATCCTCGTTGAGATGAAGTGGTGCCTTGGACTCAAAGGGTTTCAGATGAGGGAGCCCCGTGACATCGAGGGTAAATGAGATTGGGATGGCATTGGTCCGAAGTATTGAAGGGTGTTGTCTGTGGAAAGGGAAAGAGAATTATTTAAAAAAAAAAGAATGAACGGGGCGGCATAAGCTGTCCGTTGGCATGCCCATAGCCCATCCCTGTTTATTTACCATACGGGCGGGTTTTAACCCGATCATACGGGCGGGTTTTAGCCCGTCCGTAACGGGCTAGCAACAAACAGCTAAATCTGGGGAATTTTTTCTGGATTCGGACGGATTAGTTGGGTTACGGGTATCTGCTTTCGCCTACTTGGTGAGAAACCCTGACACAACACTTTGTAATAATTGCAATATGATCCATGTAGATGTCGTGATTGCACAATTAGAGTCTACTAGGTACGAGGGGAGAGAAGGAAAGAGGTGAGGGGAAATTTTTTTAGTTGATTTGAAAAAAAAAACTATAGAAGTGGGATTTAAAGTTTCCAATTAATTTTTCTTAACTTTTTATCAAACACCTTAACTTTATCAAGATTTTATAATCTCACTTCTTCAAATTTTTCAAGTTTAAATCTAAAAATTTTCCCTTCCATCCAAATCCCTTGTATCCAAGGTTATTAAGCCCGTATTGGAACAGTAGGTCAAGCCGGAAACCGGTGACCTGGCTCTCAATCCGGTCTGAGTTTCATTTTGACCCGGGGTAACTCAGGGTCAGCTTACTCTTATATTAAGAATTGTTATAGTATATGTTATCTGTTAAGTAAATATTGGACCAATCTTCATTGGTTTAATCATTTGAAAAGTTGACTTCCTTACAAAAATTAAAGATTTTCATTTTTTTTTGTCAGTTAATGAGTAATTTTTTTTATATGCTTGCTCTTTGCCATTGTGAAATTTCCATTCCAGATTTTTTTCTTGCAATAGATATATGGCCCGTTTGAGAACACAATAGAGAAGAATTTTTACGCAAACCGATGTAAAAATGTGGATGAGATTATCTCATTTTACGGAAAAATACTGTTGAACGTGCATTTAGCTTTTCCAAACATTGTCACAAACAAGTAGCATAAATGATTTAACTTCAGGTTTCGGTAGAAGTTATGAAATTATGTGGTCATAATTTACCTCGGCTTGCGTAAAAGTACTTCTCTTCTGCTTTCCCAAACAGGCACACGCGTCTTATATATTTCATGGTCCATTTAAGTTTCCAAAATCATTATTTTTTTATTATAATTTTATGAACAATAATTTATTTGATAATATTTTATAAAAATATAAAATTATTTTATATTTGGTTTAATTACAAAAACAATTATTATATGATCATTTTCATATTTTATGATATTTTCATGTATCTCTAATAATAGAAAACTATTTATGATATGAATATAATATTTCTGATTTTCAGATTTTATGATATTTTTATGTATCTTTCTATTGTCTATGGCCGCCTATATATCTTTATTATCTTATATAATTATAAAATTAATTTACTTTAATATTGCAAAGTGGTGTTTATAAATAAAAAGCATAAATATGTACTTTGTACTTTATAAGAACGGCTCTCTCTTACTCTCTCACTCAGTTATTTCCTCCTGTCATCTTTTTTCTTATTCTCATAACGCGTCAAAAGCATGAGCCTATAATTAATTGATTTTAATCCGCATATTACTCTAAACTTTATTTGGATAGTCTCAGTCATTACATGAAGTTAAAAGAACTATTTACTATTGTTTTAGACTAATATGGCTAATATTAGAGATCAATATTGCTTTATATTTTTGCACTATGATATAATTTTGATATTAATTCTCTACCTTTCGGATTAATGGTTGTGGGAGGAATTTTCTTTTCATTCTTCAATTGATATTTTTATACATTTTTGAGTGACCTGATTTAGTTATATTCAATGAAATTTGAAGTTCCAATTGATATTTGCAAATTTCCAGAAGGATCACCATTGGTAATAGATCCAAACTAATTTTATTTTCTTTATATCATAGAAGCTATATTTCTTTTATTTCTTACTTTAAGAATATATAGCTAAAAGTCATATAACTTTATTTTCTATTTTATTATATGGCAAAAAGTCATATCCCTCTTATTTCTTATTTTTAGATTAAATAGCCAAGAGTCATATAACTTTTATTTTATATTTTATTAAATGCCAAGCTACATAATTTTAATTCCCTATTTTAAATTATATGACGAAATATCATATAATTTTTATCCTTGCCTAATTTTGGCTTGGAGTATATAATTTTTTTTTTACTTCTTAGTCTAAAATTATATAGCTAGAAGCAAATAGCTTTTATTTCCTATTTTAAAATTTGAAATTATATGGTCACAAGTCATATAAATTTTATTTCCTATTTTTAAGATTACGTGGCCAAAGATATATAATTTTTTTTAAAGTTATTAAATGGCCAGAAGCCATATATAGCTTCAATATTGAAAAAGATTACATCATGGTATGTGATAAACCTAATTATATATATATATTTACAATTTATTATTCTTAAAAATGTTATTTTATTTTATGTAAAATATTGATAATTCATTGTGTATTATTTAAAATATTTTATTATATGTCCGGTAGCTATAATTGTTTTAATCACATGGTCAGATGACATATCTTAATTATTTTCATAATGATTCTTTTGTAAAAGTCTACTTTATAATTCTAATAAATGTTATAAAAAGGGTAATTTACGGCATTTTAATTACTTAATTATAAATGTTAAAGCCCCGAGGGTTTATAGTTTAAAAATTAAAAGATACAAAAGAGCTTTGTAGGTTCAAAAAACAATTTTTTTTAATAAATAGGGTCATGAAGACTAATGACTTATAGAGAACGATGTCATTAAAGAGTAATAGTCCTGAAGACAAATTACAAATTTATTTTTTCTATGAACACATATAGGGCTGAGCAAATGACCCGAAACCTGTGGACCCGCCCGGACCCTGTTAATACCTTATTTTAATGATAACAAAAACCCCAAATTATGGCAGAAATTGGGATCTGGTTTAATGGTTTTGAAACTGTGTTTGATCTATCAAGAAGAATTTTAAAAATCGAGTCACAGGTTTTACAAACTCAAGTTCTGAACTATTTTTCAAAATCAGAAATTGGAACTGGAAGTTTTGAAAAGAAGTTTTGTGTTCAAGTTCAAGAACACGAGTTCCAAGTTTTTCAAAACTCAAGTTCCTCAACTGTGTCTTAGAACTGGAAGTCAAAACTTGAGGTTTCAACTTCAAGTTTTCCAATCACGCTATAGAACTCGAGTTCCAAGTTGTTCAAAACTCGAGTTTCGCAACTGTTTTTAACATCACGTTATAAAACTCTAGTTCCAAGTTTGTCAGAACTCGAGTTTCATAACTGTCTCTCAAAACTTGATTTCAAGACTGGAAGTTCTGGCTGAAAGTTTTCATAGAAGTCGAGTTCTCTATTTTTCAAAACTCGAGTTCCATGCATTCTAAGATTTCATCAGTTCAAAAAACTTGACTCTCAAACTCGAGTCCTCTTTGAAAGTTTTCCAAAACTCAAGTTCCTGATTTTCCAAACTCGAGTCCCAAGGACATTTCAACTGAGTCATTTCTTACACATTTTAGAACTCGAGTCCCAAGGACATTTCAATTGAGTCATTTCTTACACATTTTAGAACTCGAATCCTACTTTTTCATAACTTGAAGTTTTACTAGTGGACTCCAAAACTTGATATCAAAACCTGAAGTTTCAAATGAATGTTTTTCAACTATACTTCAGAACTCTTATTGCAAACTCGAGTCTCAAATGAAAGTTTCCCAAAACTCAAGTTTTACAACTGAGTTATTATTTCCTATGAGATAGAACTCGAGTCATGGAATCTTGCAAACTCGAGTTCCCTATTCTCTGATAGAACTTCTGGCATTGCTGAGTCTACGATTACCAAATCTTTCCTTATTCATGCTTAGCTCTTTTTGAAATTCACCTACTCCCATAAATGCGTTATGCTTTAACTAAGTAACAGGAAATGGGTTCATTAAATTCCTCTCCAGCGTGGACTCTTGATCCGACTAATCCGCAGATTATAAAATTTTGTCGTTGTCTAGCCTTGGAAATGGATCAAAAAATAATAATTGTGATTTCCAAGGATTGCATAGGGTGAAACCCTAGGGTCGTTCTCTCCAGAGCTAATGCGTACCAATAGTTAATAGCTTGTGATTACGTTTGCTGTGAATGGAAACAGTTTTTGGTTTAAAATTACTATGCACAAAATGACTAAATTCAAAGTAAGACTTGTTTTTGGTATTTTCTAATTAAGTGAAGCAGCAAAACAGAATTGGAGTGAAAAGGTGTTGAATAGTGGAATTCCTCTTGAAAAAGAGTAGGCCATCATAGTTCGCAAAAGATTAGGGAAAGTATCAATTTTCGCACTAAGTTTCGTAATAAAAATCCCAACAACTCGCTGGGTCAGAAATTCCATGTAATGAACTCCATTCCATGAAATTCTTTAAAAACACTTAGTGTGCGTACGGAAGTCAAAAGGTGCAAAATTCAACTCAACACATCAATACCTCTAAAATCAAGAACAACTAGGAAGATTAAAGAGAACAATGAAGATTTCACTGAATAAGTAGAGATGAGACTTCATTCTACTATGTCAAACACAAAACAACTTCAATACACAAATAATCCAAGTTTGGCTCGACCGAGACTAAGTATCTAAGTACTAATTACAAAGTCTAACTCAGAATCCAAGTAATCAATAAAATAGATTCAGATTGAAAACAAATACTCCCCTTTCGGCACTCCGAACTCATACCGTCTTCATCCTCAAGAGGAAAGGAGATGCTCAGCCACTCATTCTATGCGAAAGCAAGCTCCGAATAGATGGTAGAAGGCACATGGTGGATTGATGGTGATAAGATGGAGTGGAAGTAGGGTTTTGGATAGTAGAGAAGATTAGAGAAATGTGTGTGTGTGTGTGTTTTCTGCCTCCTCTCTTGCTTGCCTCCTCCGAATCTTACCCTAATTAGGTCTTCTTAACCATTCAGGGTTGGATCCAAGGAACCGGGTCGGGTTTAATTTCTATTTGGAGCAAATTCTTGTGCTGACGCGTGATATTCGCTGCGGCAAACCTCTCCCGAGAGTTCTTTGTTGGCTTGTTTGACTTTGGCCGCGGTGAATTTTGTTGTACGCCGCGGTGAACTTCTCCAGAGATGTTTCCCCAAGTTCTTGATCAGAGTTCTTGAAATAAAATAGCAAATATTTGCAGTATCATTTGCTCATGATGGAATTTAAGCACAGTTATATCATAATTATGGCAAATGCACCCAAAATTACACTAATCCAAATCAACAACTCTAATTCTTAAATTAAGTTCAAGAAGGGTAATGAAATGAATGGGCTAAAATTGAACTAAAAACTCTGGAAGGTATATTGTTTATCACATATACAATTTGTTTTTCATACTCCTGTTTTTGATTAACTCATTATTTGAATTTTGCAATCAATTAAGATTTGAAAAGAAAATTTTTGAAAACATCCAATTCACCCCCTCTTGGGTGACAACCATTATAACAGACACGTTATAGTGTTTACCCGTTTGGGCCCGCCCAAAAAGTAGCTCGTAATGGTCGAGCCTAAACAATCAGGCTAATAGTTTAAACAGGACAGGCAATGGGCACACCCTCGGGCTGGCTGTACCCTCCCATATATATTTATATATTTTATGTGTATATATTTTTATATATATTTAGTCTTTCAATATGACAGTATATGCTTGTTTGGCAAAGGCATATACCAATTACTACACGTTAGGGTTCGATTCCTAGCTCCACGTCTGCACCAATACTGTGAGCATATTTTTTAAATCAATTTATCAACCTCTACCCACATTTCTTTTTTACTTCAGATCCCCTTTTGCTCAGATCAGAAGCTTCCTGAGCACTATAGCCATCCTCTCTCAAGCCCTCCCTTCCATAGTCGTATTCTCGACCATTACTTTCTCGATCCCCATGTAGTCTGATCAACAAAATGAAAAACCCCTTTTCATTACAGTATGTCCATACATTTATCAGACTTACTCATCGAGGGATCCAGTAATATCTCTCAACTAATGTGAGGGACAAATCTCATCTTGATCACTCACATTCCTCCACATGAAAACCCTTAAGCCCGATTATAGCCTTTATCATCACCTGGTCAAAGGTAGGAATCAATAATGATCTCAGGTTAAAGGGCATTGTGACGTGGTTACATATGAGATAAGCTAATAACTTAATCCATGCAAATTTCTCATAGTGGGTTGATCCAGCACCTTGTACTCTTACAAGTGCTTATGACCTTGACTCGTATCTCCATACCTCATCAAAGTCGTACTAGTTTTACTTTATCTATGATGCTGCATAGACAACCAACCAGAGACATTTAAGACAATATTCATAATTCGTCTATGGATGTAATTATTATAATGAACATGCAAAACTTATGATAATTACATGGAGACAATACATTAAAATAAATAATATGTGAGGTATAATGATTAGCCCCTAGGGCATAATTTCTAACAATAAGTTAAGTTGTTGGGATTAAGATGAGGGTTTTACATATACCATTCCTTATGATTTCTGATGCTTAATCTTGTCTTGGACTAACCTTTAATTACTCGTTTAACATTTATTTCCTATTACATAAAATATGAATATGATAGATCCATATTTTGCATGAAGAATATTAACCTTTTAGCATGTTATTTGAGCTTTATTGGGTTAATTAAAGGATATTTGTGTTAAAAAGAGATTAAAAGAAATTGTGGCCAGTTTTGAGATATTTTACCACTCTATTCAAGTGCATTTGTGTTAATATGCAGGAATCTTAAAGGATCAAGGCCTCAAAATGCTCTCAAAATGCTCTCTGTGCCATATGCTTCAGCCAATAGACATTTTGGCTGAAGCCAACGAAGTCCTGATGCTCTCTGTGCCACATGCTTCAGCCAACAGAAATTTTGGCTGAAGCCAACGAGGATAAATTGCTCTCTGTGCCACATGCTTCAGCCAACAAGTTTGCTGGCTGAAGCTAAAAACGTCTGACGTCTGTACAGCTACAGTAAATCACGTGGGCAACCAACTGAAACAGAAAATGTAACAAATTTAGTTAGAATCCAACCAGAAACAGTCGAGGGGGATGCAATCTTTTACCCAACTTTATCCAAGATTCATTGCTTTATCCAAGAGGAATATCCAAGGAAAAATCAATCTGACACCACTTCCATTTTGTCTCATTTTTCTCCATTCACACTTTACGAAACCCATCTTTTCTCCTGGAAGCATCAGAGCATCAACCACTTTTTTTCGATCAAACTCCAGCTTTAATAATCTCCATAATTCCATTCCTTCGAAATTCTTTGACGGAATTCACGGGACTTCTTATCTTCTTCCATCTCCATCATTTTTTCTCTTTTCTTTGAGCTCTCTCTCAATCCATCTCCATCCATCTTCTTCCATTCCAAGAACGTTGGCCATTCTATCACGATTCCACTTGAGCTGATTCTTGGTGCCACTCTAGTTCCTCCGTCTCATATCTTCTTTTCCAGATCTTGATCCGTCTCTTACGGTCTTACCTCTCTCCATTTTTTTTCATCCCCATTCACTCCGCCTCATTCTCACTGTCACTATCCATCTCTCCCTTGGATCACACCATTTCCTCTACCATAGCCTTACCTCTCTCTATCAGTGGCCTTCATTCTTCCTTCTGCCATTCATTCTATCAGATCTCATTTGTTGGCTTCATCTCCCTCTGCTGCACATGCTGTCATGACTGTTCGGAAGTTTGTTGCCGTTGCTGTCATCATGGAGTCCAATATGTCCAGCTAATCTCCCTACTCCCGTAGAAGTTATGATTGAGTCAGAGCCCATCCAGTCCGGGAGTTTCACTATCCTTCACTGAATCATCAGCATAGATTTAATCCTTGAACTAATGATGTTTGAGCAAAGATTTGCTACTTGATTCAGCCTTGTATCTTTGTTATTTCATTTGAGTTGATCAGATTGTACACTTGGATGATAAACCTTCTGTCATAGAGTAGTTATTAATTCGATCATAAGCTTGGTTGAGACTGTGATTGATTAATGGTGAATGATATATGAGTGATATTGATTAATGTTGCTCTTGGAGGTGGCTGAGTTACGATTGTTTGATTTCTCTATGGAATTAGTGCAATGAAATCTTTATTAAAGGTATTGGTGAGCTCACATAGTAAAAAAAAGAGGCAATGAAGACGGAACCATCAACTTCTTGGGAGGCAATGTAGATATTAATTCATTTGTATTTTCCAGACTTGCATTTTCCAATTTGTTGCATCTCAGCTTAGAAAGAGAAGAAAAATCAAAATTAACAATAGTTTAGATAAGGATACTTGTTTAGAATATCCTTACAAAAATCAATTTCATCCCTTAATCTTGTTGAATTAATTTGCTAACTAATTACCTAGAGACACTAAAGCTCCTTTGAGATCGACCTTAGGATTGTGCCACTAGCTACATAATCTTAAGTATTAAATTTGGTCTCAAAATGAGAAGAGATCAGAATATTACAGTAGGGACCGACACAGAATCATTATTAGTAGATAACCAACATCTAAGTACCCAACAAGGTTGGCAAACCTTATTAGCATCATTGATCTAACCTTTTAAGACATTATAGATGTCGGTTATGCACATATGCCATTCCTTATGATTTCTGATGCTTAATCTGGTCTTGGACAAACCTTTAATTACTCGTTTAACTTTTATTTCTTATTACAGAAAATATGAATATTGCAGTAGGGACCGACAAGGAATCATTATTAATAGATAATCAACATCTAAGTACCCAACGGGGTTGGCAAACCTTGTTAGCACCATTGAACTAAACTTTTAAGACATAATAGACGTCGATTATTTGTAAACAACAGACATCTAAACGTTTTCTACCAATATTTACTCATCCTTGTTGTTTGCATCTAACGTCAATCATCTTTATGACCAATGTTACATATTTCCTTGTAATGTCAAATAAATAACCACTGTCTAATCGGTTAAGAAACAATGTCACTCGATTATATGTCTCTTCTTTATTTGATGTTAGATACCTTATTTAACCAACATCTAATGTGTTTGCTGCCGTAATGCAGAATCTAATGTGACTTAGATAGCATATAGTTTAGATACCAAACATGAAAGGAAAAAGGTTAATACTGAAAACGCAGGCCAGAAGACTCCAGATCTTAGCTAGGCACAAGATATTTACATGCTTCCATTACCATTTATTATTATTATTCATGATCCATAAACTTATGAACATCCCATCAAACAAATTTCATCGAGAGAGGGAAGAATCTAAAACTTATTAGTACCAAGATTCCCACTGCTGGTCCATGATTCTTGGACTTGCAGAGAGTACTGCAAGTTCCAAAGAACGTCTTCTATTGAAGGTCGCTTGCTGGGAACTTTGCAGAGACAGTTGATTGTGATTTGAACTGCAGTCCTCAGTGATTCATATGCGTAGGTTCCTTGAATTGATGGATCTATTGCACTTCGTAGTGTTGATGCTGCTTCTGATAAGCCTCTCTCCAGCTGAAATTATATATAAATATGATTAATAGGGAATTAACTAAACATGAGAAATGAACAACAGATAACTTGAGCCAGCACGTTTCCCTTTCCTTTTGGCTTATGATGCAGCAAATGTTGTGATTTGTTAAGATTTTTGTGTAAAATGATATTCCCTCTTACCCTAGATATAAGACCTAAATAAAAAATTTGCATATACTAAAAATATTATTTATTTTTATAAAAGGCTATTAATATCCATAAAGTACTCATTTTAATCATGTACCCCTTCCTCCAATCTTAAATATAAACTTCTGTTTGTTTTTATATTTAGGGCTGGAGGAAGAAGTATTATAGAAATTACCCTCTTAATATTCATGAGATCAAAAGGAGTTTAGGAAAAAATCTATAAATTCAGTAACCAAAGTGAACCAAAGTCTTATATTTAATACAAGAAGGAATACGATTGGGTTAATGTTTAATTTTACCTCTTAAATTTTTGCATGAGTTACGGATATTCAAAAGTTTTTGTTGAATTTATAATACCCAAAAGTTTTATAAAAGAAGCAAAGTCATCCTAACCATTAAGTAATTGATTATGACTGTTGACATTTTTAATGATTAGGGGTGACATTGCTCCATTTTTAATACTTTCATAACAATTTAATCCAACAAATGAAAACTTCTGGATAGACAGGCTCTTAAGTGGAAATTTTCGGAATAAAATTGAACATTAACTCAATATTATTTAGCACAAAAACATGTTAAATATGCATACCTCGTCCTTCAGATCCTCTATTTCACTGGCAGAGGAAAGTCTTTTGCCAGTAATGACTTCAAGAAGAATAACACCCAACTGATAGATATCTTCCTTTTCTGCAGTATCAATTCTACACATGAAGATGATAATCATATCATATATTTAGATTAAATTCATGAGGAGGGAAAACAGAAAATAAGGGGGGCAAATTAAATGAAATAAACTAATGAACATATAAACAAGTAGAATAAATTATTTAATAAGACTCACATTTGACATTCCCAGTAATTATTATTTTTTCCCTCAAACCAAATGTATCAGAATCAATAATTGTCACTGGTATTGAAGTAAGTACCTTGCAAAATGATTGTGACCACTTTGTTCAAGTAGTGAGTTCTCAAAACCATTCTGAAAAAATGGAAAGGGAAGATGCATCATTAAGAGTAAGAGTTAGTTACACGCACCAACTATATTACTCCATCTAATCCTTAATATAAAGTATAGTTAGAGATTAAATTTATTCATAAACATAATATCTCAATCCACTATCCTCCAAATGTATAATTAATATTTTCCCGAAGTGTATCTTATTGATCGCAAATTTTCATCCAAGAATAGTCACAATGAAATAATGCACTTTAGAGACCGATTGGGGCTGAGCCTAGTGGAATAACTAGTCCTTCACAATATGATGAATTAAGATTCGAAACTCTGCTGGGAGAGGTGTCAACATTTAGTGTTTAACATTACCTCAAATAGAAGTGTCTCCGGTAGAAGGATGCCCATAGTTAATAAAAATAGTGCACTTTAAGAAAATCAACCCATATTTATTATAAATAACTAATTTAACCGATTTTTACAATCCATCCGAATCAGTCGTTTAACTCTTGTATTAATAACCAAAATCAAAACAGTACATAGAGAATAATCAGTCGCTACTTTGCAATTGCATATTCACTAATTATCTGCTCTAACCTTGAATGGCAAAGGAATGTTATATCCACTGAGTTTGGGGTTGAGATTGTCATCAAGCAAAATTTTGTCAATGCGTAAATCGTTGCCAAATAAGCCAGGAGCAACACCTGTGTGCAAGAACTGTGTTGCCCTTGCAATTCCTATACTTATTGCCATTCTCTGTGGCCATTTTAGCACTTGCTTCTTTCTCAAATCTGTCAAGTCAAAATATTGGTCAACGTCATTAGTACTACTACTAGCATAACTATAAAATATATTAACATATATAATGAAATAGTCTCCATTATATATAGCCCCTCTAAACTTTGGATTAAAATATTAACTTTACAACGTAGTAGTATGTACTGCATTTGGGCAAAATATATAGCTTTCTTGGGTTAATTAATTTTCCCATTATTATATAATATGATTATATGAAATATGTAACTTAAAAGTTGATATATTATTTGCATATATAATGTAAAATTTCAAGGGTTATGTACACAAAAACAATTTAAAATAACATGCATATTGCATTTTCTTGGTACTAAAAATAAAGAATAATGTGCACATACTTGAAATTTTAAGAGATTTTATTAGCTCTGCCACTCCATGGAAAGAAAAGTTGAAGGAGAGAAAATAGAATGAGGAAAAATGGGAGGAAAGAAAATGTTATCGGTCATACTTAAATGGACAAGAGAAAATAGAGAGAGAGAAATGAAAAATATATAATAGACTAAAACATCATTCTATATAAAAATATATCATATCTAAAATAAAATGAAATATCACAATACCTCATATTCATATTAGCATCAACAAATAATTTAAAACTAAATTATTTGTCAAATATATATTTTCATGTTATTATATTTTAAACTTAAATTTTATCATAAAAATTATTTTTTAAGGTAAAAAATATAAAAAGCGGATAAATTTTTAAAGTAAATATAATAAAAGGAAACAAATAAATTACATATCATATAACTTTATTACTAAATGCTAAACATGTAATATAAAAATAAAATGGTTAAAATGGAATAAAATAGCTAGAGAAATTAATTTAAGATAGAGGGTTCAAACGGTAGCAAATTTTCTTCCCATTTTCACTCAATTAAAGAGAAAAGTTGGAAAGAAAATGGCGTTATTTTCACACTCCATTTTCTTTCTAACTTTTCTTTCCTCTAACTTTTTATCCATCATAAAACATACACCTTCATTTTCTTTCTCACTCTTCTTTCCATTCCACTTTCTCTTCATCCAACCAACGAGTGCCTCAATTATTTGCAAATGTTTCAAAGTTTAAAAAATATTTACATGCTTTTGAAAAAATCATTAAAAGAATGATTTCATACAATCCAAAATAAATATATAAAAGGAGTTTTATCTCAATTTATATAGAAGTCACCCCAAATCAAACACACGCTATGTGTATCTATCCACATATATATCCTGAATACCTCCACAGTAGAATTAACTCTCAACCCGATACACACATGAGTACTGCAAAGTTATGCACGTATCTATGATCTTGTACATGTCTGCAAATTCTGCAAAAGAATCTCTGAATTTTGTGTAATAATGGTACCTGAAAGATGGTCCCTGAGCGAGCCATTTGAGAAGTGCTCAAGGGCAACGAAGACTGTGCTTCTTGGTCGAGACTGGTCTTGAGGAGTAATGATACAGTGCCCCAGCACGCTCACCAAATGCCTGTGCCTCAAATTAGGCAGTACCTCCATCTGTTTCATCATCAGACTGTGTCAAGTCCTTGTGTCTTAGTTCCACCCAGTTGAAAATGACCTCTGAGCCATCTCCGAGCCACCCTTTATGAATCTGTGCAAGTGAAATGTGAAATAAATACAAGCGAATGCTATCATTATTACTAAGATTTAAGCTCCAAATTTACTTTAGAAGCTTTACCATAGAATATTGGGCAAAAAAATATTAAAATAAAGTAATGTTGCATTTACGGTTAATAATATTTACGGTTAATAAATTTAATGTATAAATTTACTCTAAAAGTTATAAACAATATTATCTTGAAAATCTTTTTAGAAGTAATATTTATAAAGTATTAAATAGAGTAATATTACCCGGTTATTGGACAACATTGCTAAAAAAACTTCATAGTTACATTTTCTTGTGATTGAAAACTTTTAAATTAAATTCACAATTTAGCACCAATTATTAAAAATCTAGGGTATTGGGGTTTGGGGTCCATCTCATTAATCATTCAACAATAAATGAGAATCTTTCTTTGGTTCTTTTTTACCTTTCCTTCAGATCCTTCTGATATTAGATTTGATGGATCGAAGCTGTTTGTTGCTTCTTCAATTTCTTCTGATGTGAAAATTCTGTATGGTGGGTGTCCAAGTGCAGATAGCCTCATTGTCTGAGGACCACGTCCTTTTGGCGACCAAAGAATAAGATCAAATTAATTATTTGTCTTTGAAACACACACACACAGAGAGACTAAATCAAATTGATGCATAGCTAAGATGAATTGAGAACTACTCTTTACGGTTATCTGCATAACATGTAAATAATTGAATTACGTGGATTAAAAATTTAGCTAAAATTAGTTAAAAACATTATACTATTTTTTAATAATATGTTATTTTTTCTAAATATACTTATTTGAGCATATTTAAAAGATGGTAGAAAATTTTATAACATTGTTTGATATGGTTTATATATGTTTTTATAAAAGGTTGTTGGAGGTATCAGTAAGGAGGGTTGATCAAATAATATGCAATCTTATAAAAGAAGTAGAGAAAGATCGAAGCACACTTTCAAAGAGGTTATAGAGAGCAATCTTTTGATTAATATCTACCAGGTATTTAATCTACAATAGATCGCAATTAGCTCCGTTTGGTAAGCCCGTTGGCACAACGAATGCGCTTATCGAGACACTTTTCCTCTCACATAAACTACCTCGGAATCTGTGTCCGTTCTCCCAACGGGCTATCCAAACGGAGCCATTGACGTTATGTGATTCATATAGCCGATCCAACTTAGTAGGATAAAACTTTGTTGTTATGTTATTATTATTTGAATATATATCTTAAAATAGGATTAGGATACCCTAGAACTGTACTACTCCAATGATATCCATAATTCACTTCAAACATATTTCTATCTGCTAATATATGACCAGAGAAGTATTTTATATACAAGACTAGAAGTAATAGTTTTACATGTGCTAGGCGCTTAAAGCTCATGGGTTAGGCTACCCACCCTCATTAATTAACATTGTTCAATGTGCGTGTGCATGCTGGCAATATATATATAGATTAAATCATTGAATTTAAAAAATAGAGAAAAGAAACAACTAAGTATGAACCCGTAGATAAAAACTATCTTCGTATATTTCTTTTAAATGCAAGGAAGATTCCGGAGGAAAATTACTATATAACCTAGTTTGACTTTTTGAGGACCCGAGGAAATATCCTAGTTTGACTTAAAATTAATTTGCATTCTTATATTTTGGAATGCATCATTTAGTATCTTGTTATCCAACGTAGAAACTATTTTTTAATATAATTTACTACCTACAAAGTATGTAAGGATGTTTTATTTCGAGTAACACGTTATGATCAATAGAGTCTATAGCTTGTTTTGTAACTACTAAATCCTATATATAATACGGTACTTTATAAATCATGACATTCAAAATTTGAATAAAAATACCCTCATAATTAAAAACCTTTTGATTTTCAGGATTAAATTCACAATTAAATAAATATTTTTAACTCAAATACCAAATTTAATCTTTCGGTAAAAAAATATTAACTTAATCTGAATAACTACATTCAACGACTACAAAATTATTAATAGCCTCCATTCAAAAATGAAAATTATATTATCACCACATTATTTTACAGCGTTAAGTACAAAAATACCTTAATCATACTTTTAAGAGGTGTAAACATGAATATTTAAAATTAGAGCAAAAATGTTAAAACTGTTAAATATTACATAATTTTGTTACTTTTTGTTGTAAGTCAGCCATTTTTGTATATGCAAATGTAACCACGATGACTTAATTTTAACAATTATAATATTTTTTCTCTCATTTTAAATACTTATTGGTATTTATTTTTGTACATACAAAAATATACTATATTGGATGCACTTCTTAACTCTATTTTATATGTATCTATAAAAGGGTTAGTACAACCATTTTAATTTTGATCCCCTTAAATTTAAAATAATATGTTTTAATTTTACAAATTTTATTCCGTTTAAAACAATAATAATATCTATAAACATGCGTTATTCAGCTTGAGCTAAAACTTATGATTTAATATCACCAAAAAAAAAAACTTATGATTTAAAATTTAAGAAATTAGAATAAAAATAAAGGTTCATTTAAAGAATGAAAGATTGTATTAACAAATCCGTGTAAAATAATCGAGCGAACTGAATTTTAGGGAGTAATATACGAAATCAAGAGAAAAGATGGTCTTACTTGCATGATCAATATTTGTTCTTGGGAGCTTATGAACATTAGATCTGTTTAAAACTTTATCATCTGCTCTTCCTCTGTCTCCTTTGAACTTCCCCCATGTGAACACAGTGAACAGCGACAGAAGAGCAGCGAATCCAACAAAACCTCCAATAATTCCAATCGTCAAAAGAATTCTCGTACCTGTCTCCTTCTTCTGGCTTCTCTCAACAGGCTTCACAGCTAAGGCCTTCTCCTTAATACAATATGAAGATGGATGTTGATGCTTGCCTGTTAAGCTTCTAGCTGAAAAGCAATTACCAGAATACAACACAGTTCGATTTGATGAGGACTTGGATGATCCAAGACAAGGTGGGAATTTCCCAATTAAGAGGTTGTCTGAGAGATTCACAAATGTTAGCTTAGAACTACAGTTTATGTTCACAGAGGATCCACCGGTGAGTTGGTTTTGAGCTACGATTATGTGGGTAATGGAAGGAAGAGAGAACAGAGAAGGTGGGATTGGTCCAGAAAAATCATTGGAAGAGATGTCAAATTCTTGAAGCTTCTGAAAGTACATGATCCTGGAAGGAATATGAAACCTAAACGAGTTGTTTCTCAGGATAATTCTCACAAGATTGTTCCCCAATGAAGGGAATTCAGAACCCAGTTTGTTTCCACCCAGATTAAGTTCTTCAAGAAAAGCTAGCTCTTTCAGATCTGGGACACTGCCATTTAACAAATTAGCAGCCAAATTCAGACTCCTGAGGTTTTTTATAAAACATATTGATGGTGGGATTTCACCATAGATGGAATTTGAGCTCATGTTCAGAACTTCAAGTGACAAGAACCTATCTATCTTGGCAGGTAAGGGACCCCACAAACCTAGAGACACAAGTGACAGTACCTTCAAACTTGATAGCTTCGTCAAGACAGTGAAGAAAGAATCAATGGAGAATCTTTCTGAGAGAGTTTGAGGAGAAGAGGAAGAAGAAGAAGACGGGACCTTGTTCCCAACAATGGTTAGTTCTGTGACATGGCCATTGGAGCAGAAAATCTTTACAGAAGGTGAAGGAGGGAGATAGCAGAAGCTGGTCCATTTTCCCCATCCTCGAAGAACCTGAGGATATTCAAGCAACCTCTTGACCTGGAGAAGAGTTCTTCTCTCGCTTGAGATCAGTTGCGCACTTGAAATCTGACCAAGGAGAGAAACAACAATCGCAGGGAACAAGAAAATCAAAGAATCCCAGAAAATTTTCATATTCTCAGGAGATAAAAACTGGCATTTGGCGTAAAGAAGAACTGTGTCTGAATACGCACAGTAACTTTGTCGAACACCTTGTGAGCAAGATTCGCCTAAGCGAAGTCCTGGGGCTTTGTTTTATATCACAGTGGTCCAATAATTTTCATGGCAAATTTTATTTCCGTTGCATAATGATTGCAGGAAAAGAAGCATCATTAATTTTTACGAGGGATAAAAGAAATCACCAAGGTGGAGTAGGTAGGAAAATGGGAGAAGATTCAAACTTTGTAGAAGGGGAAAAAGGGGAATCTGAGATCTGGAAAGAGTGAGATTTGAAAAGTGAGTCTGAATGATACTGCCAATCGCCAGCAGGAAAAGAGAATTTCAATGTAGTGGAAGAGTATGGGCATGAACATGGAGTGTGATGGCAAGAGAAGAAAATAAAAATAAAAAATTAATATCTGACTCCATGTAAGTTTTACATTATTTTTAATTAGATTTTTGGAGTTTTTGTTCTATGTGCATTTGCCCGCACGGTCTTTGTTATAAGATATACATAATTACATTGATAAAAAAGTTGATTAAATTGGTTAAATGTAATAAATATATAGAATTAGCAATTTATTTTTTAAAAATACATTTATTTATGGAAAATGTGGGTGGAGGAGAGGATGATTGAAAATGAAAAAAGAGAACAATGGACGTATGGTTGAACGGTAGGGATTCATCCTAAAGTTAGCGGTTCAATCCCTATTTAAGTATGGAAAAAAATATTAAATCCTCTCTATAGCTATCACATCCTTTAATATGTTTGCAACTAGTGATCCCGATTAAATTGGGTTATTGATATGTTTGAAAGATCGTCTATCTTTGGTTTACCTAAATAGAAATCCAAGAAAAAAATAAAATGAGAGAGAGTGAATAAGAAAGAAAAAAGAAATGTGATAGTTAATAGACGGTATTATTATGAAATCACAAGAAAATGACTTAATCACCAAAAAATTCTAATAACAAGTGAACTAATATAAACATGTTACTCATCGTGTTCTTTTTATAATATCATAAAATTTGAGCTGGTTTAACCCTTTTTATAAGATTTCATTTGCTGTTATTTCAATACCAAATGCATTTTTACATATTTTACCATTAATTAATAAAATTCTCTCTTCTCATTTTCCCCATATATACTCTTCAATCATTTTTCTCACCACTAATTTTCTCATGTACTTACCCCTTATAAATAATTGTATACTTGAAAAAAATTCAGTTCTCACGTATTTATTAGTTAAAAATTTAGGCCATTTTTCAAGAGATAAAAAACATTGATTTTAAACTTTACAGATTTAAAGTAAAATAAGGGTAAATTTGATAGACTAAATATTATACTACCTCTTACTTTTAACTACTTTTAACCTATTTCTAAATTGAGTGATTCGATTAAAATGATCTTAGATAAAAGGGTTGGAGATGATATCATTTTTTACGCTGAGATTTGTCATTGCATACTTTTAAGTTGTTATTGAATTTTAAGGCTATTAAATCTCTTCTTTAGACCTGATAATAATTTCAAAAAAAAATAGTAATGGTTGCGAAGGGCATGAAATAAGCATGATGAGGCTTTATTAGGAATAATTGTCATAAGAATATTGTGAATGATGAGGGTGTATAGCTGTATACATGGATAGTTTTTTTTATACAAAAATTTTAGGTAATAGGTTGGGCTCACCCATGATTCAAATGTAGGGCATTTAACTCACGATCCATCGGGGTCTGTCCCTGCGGGCACTGGTGCATGTCAAACAAGCCATTTAGTTATTACCACATATGTAGGTTAACCCAGTTTCATTAAGATGTGGTGATTAAACTATGGTGATGTCTCCTCAAACACCGTGACTGGAGCTATAACAAAGTAGCACTCTTCATGATTGAACCATCTCCCTTTAAATGAGAGTACTAGTACAATGGGTTGTACACATGGATTTGTTGTTTAATGGATAACGGCCTTAAAATTTTGGAGCTTTCTAGTTTTGGGAGTTGGTGTGTCGGTGCCAGTGCACCTCCAAAGTGAGGCATCATAAAGTGTGAGGCCCAAGTGGGCACACACGTTTAGGTGAATTATGGCATCCATGACTCTTTCTTTATTATGCTTTTAATTATTTCACCTAACCCGTCCTTCTTTGCTATACTAATATAAAATTCAAAAAAAATAAAATAAAGTTTAACATGCAATTAAAACGCAAAATTGCACACTCTATTTCAAATAAAATGCATATTGTTATTTTATAAAATTACCCTTCTCATCGTATTTATGGAACATACAGTATACATTTTTGGTGCTATTTATAAATCAATCCATTAAATATTTTATTTAAATATACAAATTAATTCTTAATTTATTATTTTGATGATTCTGTTCTCCTGGAATAGAAATAAAGTTAGAGAATTATTAAATTCATGCAACTTAAGTTTTTCTTTAGTCTATACAAAATATATTGAAAATAACTCATCAGTGGTATCAAATGAGCACGTCTCAACGTATAAAGCACATGGTACTATTGTAATCCAAATGACACCAAATATCTCTCTTAGGCTTTGTTAAGTGTGCAATTATGAGTTTAAACCCTTTATATAATATAATGTGTGGATGAATTTCTTAAGATTGTGAATTTGACCTATCTGTACAGAGTATATTCTGTGCTTAAGTTATTGGTTTGAAAGCTATTTTGAAAATAGCTTTTACAGATTCTGAGGCAAAACCTAGATTTTGAATAATAGATTTTAGAAAATAGCTTTTACAGATTTCGAGGCAAAACCTATGTTTTAAAAAGTGATTTATGTTTGGGAAGTTATTAGCTTTTACGGATTCCGAGACAAAAAAGTTGGTAGGAAAGAGGAAAGAGAAAGAATGGAAAGTAGAAAATAGGAAAGAGAAGAAAGAAAAAGTATGAGAGATAAAAGAGAAAGAAAGAAAAAAGTATGAAAGAGAAAAGAGGAAAAAGTACGAAAATGAGGAAAAAGTAGGAAAGAGAAAACTTATGTTTCAAAATCTAGGTCTCAAACCGAATTTTTGCAACCAAAATAGTTTTTCTAAAAAATTTTTGTTCTTGGACAAAACCTAAGTTTTAGGGTAAAACCTAGATTTGAAACCAAACCTAGATTTTTATAAAGATGATTTAAATAAGCCTTTAGACAATTCTAATTGTGTTTAATAACTTTCATTTAAAATTAGAATTAATATGTAAAAATACCCTTATACATATAAGCAATGTAATCCTACGACACAATAAAATTTTTTAGAAGAATTGGGAAAAAATTCGCAATCCAAAAATTAATTATAAAATGAAACATTCTACATGTGTGTGTATACAACTAAGCTTTATAACATGTGTAACTCAACTTCCACATATCAATTTAGCTTTCACGTATGTATTTGAACATGTTTCTTTTACAATTAATTCTCAAATAGGAAACTTTCCCTAATTCTCCGTTTTTTAAATGCAAAAGTAACTATAAATGTTTAAAATGGGATCAGAGGTGACACATTACTTAAAAGAGTTTAGCTTTCGTTTATTTACAGTTTATCTTACGAACGTACCAAAATACCATTCAATCCAAAAACCCAGAGTCTTCCCCAACGTCACGATCTCGCAGCGGAAGAAGACAAATGCTTCAAAAACATGAATCCATCACCAATAATCCCATAACTTTCAACACGAAACCTATAGCACAATTTAATGAAATCGTTCTTATCGGAAGAAATTTTCCTAAGAGTATCCAGAAAGGGGATCATTGTTTTGCTCAAACTATAAGTCAAAAGAATTGCAGCAGCTTGGACCCACCATGATTGAAAAGTGAAGGAGAAGGAAAAATTAAAGCGGGAATCAAAATCACTTGCCTTTTCTCTTGCTTTCATCTTTCGGCTTTGTGGGTTTGATCAGAGGAGCTTGTTCGAGACACGAAAGAGTTCAACGTCAATGTTCCTATCGAAGCTTTCAGGTCAGCGATCGTCATTTGTTTCGCTATCTTCTGCACTGGAACCTTCCTCTTTGCTTTTGTTGCTTGAAGCAACCTTTGTACTAGATCGTCCCTTTGAGAAAAGAGCAGCATCAGTCTCATAGCCTTTTACCATTTGTTTCGCTAAGGCCTCTTGATTAGAGTGAAGCTTCTCCAACTCTTCAACAGAAGGTTGTGTTGGCCACCCTTGAATTGAGGTGACAAAAGGTAACTTGACTTACAAACCAGACGCTGATACCATGTAACAAAAAAGAGAAAGCAAATAATAAGGTTGGATTACAGATTGGAGAATACTTTCTGTATTTCTTCTGCTGTCTCAAGGATTACATCATGAGATTTATAATATGAGTATGAGCCCACTCCCATATAATTCTCTAACTACCAAACATCCAGTATCCCTATTATTCAAATTGAAGCTAGATAATAAGAAACTAATCAACCTAGAAAATATGAAACTAACGTGAAAAAGCATCATGCCTTTAACTTAGTAGAAATTGAATAAACAAATGATAAATAAGAACCCAATCATGAACATCTCGTGCAACAGAGCTCTGCACTAATTTTTAACGGGACAATCATAATTTTTATCTCCTTCACAGGAGAATATTATTGATATGCCTCATACAATACAGAGTGTCCTTGTGCCTACACCTCGATTAAACTCAACAAAGTGGGGTGAATTAACTGTGGGAAGTGGATAGATTTTTGATGATGCAAATACTTTTAGGCATGCATTATATCAATATAGTCTTGCACACAAATTTGGATATAACTTTTTAAAGAACAATCCTAATAAAATGATTGTAAGGTGTAATGTCGATGGATGTAAGTGGAAGATTACAACATATGCAATGGCAAGGGGTGCTCCATTCTTGTGTGTGAAAGCTTCTAACAATGAACATGATCATTCAGCACAAGACAACATACAAGTGTCTCACCATAATATGTCGATTTGGTGGCATTTATAATTGCTGATAATATTATGACCACTCGAGGAAAGGCACTCAATGATATCCGCAATGATTTATTTGGAGAATATTGAGTAACGTTGAATTACCATCAAGATTAGAGGCAATGGAGGAGCTAGGACCTTCCATCAGTGGGGGCGGTTTTTTTATTTTTAGTAAATGACAATAGTAATTATTATGTAAAACTAAGTGTATAAATGCTAAAACCATATAAAGTTTTGCATATATAATTACATATTGCATACCTTACAATTATCCCCAGCATGATCTTATATTTTGAAATCTTTGAACAATCAATTCATTATCAATACTATTGAAAATATCTTTTTCAATATAAGTAACTAAATTATTCATCCATGCATCTCCCATTCGATTACGCAATCGACTTTTCACAATCTTCATGGCAGAAAATGCTCTTTCTACAGATGTTGTGGCAATAGGTAACAACATTTCTAACTTCAAAAGAAGGAAAACAAGTGGATAAACAATATGCCTTCGAGTCTCAATTAGCTTCTCTGCAAGACTATTAATTTCTTTTACATATGCAAATTCAACACTGCTATGCATATCAATAATGTAAGTCTCAAGTTGATTATCAAGCATCATCAAATTGGTTGAAGAAAAGTCACATGGATAAAATTTGGCAAATCCAATCAATCTTTGCCTATCAAAAACAGAGAACAAATCTGCTGGATTCAAATAAGCTATACAAAGGATTAACTTGGTATTTGCCTCAGTAAAACGGTCATTATGTTCTCGAAGTTGCATGTCTATAACGGTATAAAATAATTCAACACGATAGTGATGTTCCATTGTGATGTCCTAAGCCTTACATTTACGTCTTGATCTCCATTTGGATAAATTTTTTTTATCCATATTAGAAACGTTAATATCATGCATATTGCAAAACAAAGTTACTTCATCCAATAGAGACTCCCATCTACTATCTCTCATAACTTGTAACCGTTGCTTTGAGATGTTAACCAAGTTCATGGCATTAATGATATCTTGATCTTTCCTTTGTAATGCTTGAGATAGTTCATTGGAAATACCCAACACATTCTTCATCAAATGTAATGTGAAAGAAAAATCAAAAGTTTCTAGCAACTGAAAAAGACCATTAGCTCAGTTCTTTGATCTATAGTTGATCCATCTTCTTGTATGATTTCAAGCACATCAATTATAGCAGAGTACATCAATATTAAACTCACCAAAGTTGCATAATATGAACCCCAACGAGTATCAACACCTCGTTTGAAACTAGTTTGTTGATTCAAACCTTGTCCAGTAGAAATGTCTCCATTTTCCAATGCTTCTTTCACTTTAGCTATTTGTTTTTCACGAAGCATGTCAAGTCAATTGCAAGAACCCCCAACAACATTTAATAAAGTAGACACTGAATTGAAAAGAGAAGCAACTTGAATATGGTTCTTAGCAACACCAACTAATGTAAGTTGTAATTGATGAGCAAAACAACGCACATAAAATGCATTTGAATTATCATTTAAAATTAAACTCTTGAATCCACAAAATTCACCTCGCATGTTACTAGCACCATCATATCCCTGCCCACAAATTATTGATATACTCATCTTATGTTTGCTTAGAAAATCATCAATTTCCATCTTCAATGATAAAGATGTTGTATCCTTGACATGCATTATACTAAGAAAGCACTTAACAATGCTTCCTTTCTTATTAACATAACACAAGACAACAACCATTTGCTCTTTACTTGATATATCATGTGCCTCACCAACAATAACAGAAAATGGTTCATTTCCAAGATCATTAATAATATCATGAGTGGTCTCTGTTGCAACAGCATGAACAATACCTTTTAAATTTCAAGAGCAGTCAAACAATTATTTTTAGGAGTATTTTCTAAGACAATATTGTTTATTGAATCATTGTGATTAGCAAGAAACCAAAGAAGTTCAAGAAAGTTTCCTTGATTAACAAAATCGACCGATTAATCATGACCATGAAAAGCCAATCCTTGCTTTAAGAGAAACCGAATGCAATCAATTGATGCTACTAATCGCCTTCTATATAGGTCACGAACTTGTTCACTTTGCTTAGAAATTGCAACTTCAATATGTTGATGTTGATTCATGAAATCTTGACATTTCTTCCAAGCAATGTTGTGAGCACCATTAGTACTTCCAACTTGAGATATGAGCCTCTCTTTCTTGTTCCAATTTGAAAATCCCTCTCAAACAAATGAATCACCTCAAGCTTGCTTCCCAAAATCGGGCCTAAACAGATAACAACACAAGCAAAACGCTGCATGTTTTTCTATGCTATACTCTAACCAATTGCCAAATTATTTATACCAAGAGGCACAAAATCTTCTTAAGGAATTCCCAATTTTTCTTTGTAGAAAATTATCTAGAATAGGTTGACATGATCCATTTTGTAAATATGCTCTTCGTATCTTATCTCACCCATTAGGATGATAGGCTAAACTTTTAATTCTCTTTCCTAGGTCTGATGGTAAGTATTCTAATTTAATCTCAACTTCCTGCTGCTGCAGATTTGATTCATTATGTATAGATGAAGATTGATGCTCCCTTGATGGCGATTTTCTCTTTAAAAATTTGTCTATTTTCTAATTCAAATAACAAATAAACAAATAAAATAAAAAAGAGTCAAATAATATGCAATATGCAATATGGAATACGCACCTCAGACAACTTCACAATAATTTTTCAATTTCAATACACAAAGAAGTCACAATGTTATGCAATAAGCATCTAAGGTTTTCAAGAAAAGTCATAATGAAAAGAAATTGGCATACAAAAAGACAAAATGAAGAACCACCTTTCTCTCCAATCCCATCTTCTATATGTTTCTCTCATGCTTTTAATAAGCAATAATGAAAAGCAATTGACAATAAGACAAAATGCTTCTGCCCTCTTCTAAACTTTTCTGACTATGCAAGGTTCTCTCACTTCTCTATGTCCATATGTCTTTGTCTTTTTCTTATTTAAGTACTTTACTTTTCCCATAGCTTTTTGCCTTTCTCACTTCCCTAGTTCCCTGTCTTCGTCGATTTTTTTCATTTGCGATTTGCCTGACATAATTCTCTCACTTCTCCGCCCATTTCTTTCTCAGTTTCTCTGCTTTTTCCTGTTATCGTTCTCCTCTGTCCTCTCTCAATTTCTTCATCTCTTTAGTTCAGGATTTTTTTTATCTCTTACTCTCTCATTCCCACTCTGCTTCAGTGAATCACTCCTAAAGGCTAAAGCTCCATTATTATTTGGAAAAGAAGAAAAATTGGAACTTGGAAGTTACCTTTGTCGTTTCTGATCAAACGCTCTCGCAAAGCGCAGTCTCACTTCTCCTCTCTCGCTCTGTGCTCCATACCTACACAGTCCATAGTGTACACCACTAGCTTTTTGAGTGAGTTTTACTCTTTCACTTATTTTTTTATTATATTTGAAAAAAGATTGTGTTTACTGTTGATGATATTTTGAGTTGTAATTAGGCCTATGTGGCTATGTCTGAATTGGTGATGATATTTTGAATTGTAATGATATTTATTGTTTCGAATTAGACTTGCTAATATAAATAATCTGAGTGGGTTTAAATTTTAAAAGTCAGTGTGTGCAAAATAAAGAGCCCAATAGTTATTTACATAAATCCCAAAATTTGAGTGGGGTCATTTGCCCACCCTCACTGTGACACATCTTATTTTCCCCTATAAGCTTCATATTAGATCACTAATAAACCACTTTTGGGCCTTACATAACTCAAATTGACTAAAGAAGTGAAATTGAAAATTTCAAAAGCGGATTACTATTCACTTGGTCAATTTCCAGATGTCTGGCCCAACTTTGAAAAATCATAACTAATTCTAAAAAAAATCACAATTTAGTGGTTCCAATTTCTAAATGAAGCTTATAAAGTGAACTACAGGGGAAAATACTCATTGGTCCAAATACCTACCCATTTGAAGTATATTCCGTGAAAAGTACTGTTTAAATGGTCACTTTTTCTTTTTCCAGATTTTTCCCTTAATTTTGGAAAATCATAACTCTTGATATACACATCCAAATTTAGCAAAATTTGGCTCATTTCAAAGCTTAGGATGTGTAGTATTTAACTGGAAAGGTTTAGCTCAATCGGACCTCATTTGCCAGATTTGAGGGCTTTTGAACCCCTTTACTTGAAAACTTGATTTTTTTTCTAAAATTGTGGTAAACCTATTTAATCATTGTAAATCCCCTCACTGCATTCCTAACTTGTCCAGCATCTTTACCCAAAATTATGCATGCATCCACATATGTTTACTAATTTCCATGTACAGGTTTATAGTTACATAACTATACAACACTTTCAAAAATATTATTGTAATTACCCACAGACATAATGATGGGACTCCCTTGACGTAGGAGACTAAATATATTATTGTAAGTTATTTTTAAATTTTTTACTTAAATTTTAAATTCATAATTTTAAATTTATCAATTTTTACTTAATTATTTTTTGAACACAAGAGCGTATTCAGCTTACTGAAGCTAAACTTAGGGAGTCTTAGGGGTCAGCAGTAGACCTCATTGCCTTACTTAGGATGGTCATGGATGGGTGTGATAACCACCCTAGGCGACTTCAAGGGTTTAGGTTTAGGGCGACCTGGTCCGTTATCTATTGGGGTAAAGGATATGAGGCTGGGACTTCGTCCTTTGCTGCTGCGTCCTAGGCGACCACATATGGACCTTAAAGAGATAGCGATTCGGATGTGAATAGAGAGTCGCTGCAAGCTGAGATCGAGGCGTAGGTGCAACAGCAGTTGAGGCATCAGCGCAGTAGCAGGTCGACATGCAGGTAACACTTTAAGATACAAGCCGGAAGGGAAGGGAAGGGGAAGAACAAGAAGGAGAAACCTGTGTAGATTCTCATATATTTTCCTTTGAAGCCGCGACTTCAGAGATTATATTTCTTGATTAAAACGGATGAACACATAAGGTAGGATGCTGCTGAAGTGAATTTTGATGGTAAGTTAACACATCCGCAAGATTCTGAGGCCTTGAAGAGGTTTGATAAAGAATTTCCAGATTTTATGGTGGATCCCAGAAACATACGTCTTGCTTTGACGACTGATGTATTTAGTCCTTTTGGGAACCTTAGCACAAGTTACAGTATTTGGCCTATGGTGTTATTTCCATACAATTTGCCTCCATGGATGTGTATAAAGCATAACTCATTCATTTTGTCCATGATCATCCAAAGAAAGAAAGCACCAGGCAATGATATTGATGTCTACCTGCAACCATTGATAAATGAGTTGATTGAATTGTGGATTGATTGGATTGAAACATACGATGCATATGATAAGAAACTGTTCAAATCGCGTGCAGCTTTGATGTAAACAATAAGTAACTATCTGGGTCTTGGACCCTTATCTGGATGGAACGTGCCTACTTGACTGGCTTGTCCCTATGTAACTTTGATGCTGAGCTATTGCATCTTCTATACAGTTGAAAGTGGTGCTTCATCGGTCATTGCCATTTTCTTGATGGAAGCATAAATTTAGACTGTAAAGGAATCATTTTGATGGAAACAAGAAAGAAGAATACCACCTGTCATTTTAAGTTGTTTCGATATTCTGAGTCATCTTGATGAGTTTCATTTTAAGTTTGGAAAAAAGGATGATTCAAAACGAGGCGGAAGGAGATCACGTGGTACTTTGGATGTTGATGCGATTCAGCAATAGTGGAAGAGGAGTGTAATATCCACAATTTTCTGTAAATAGAAATAGAAGCCAAACTGATAGATATGAGATAAGATAAGGCCCAGAAATGAAAATACAGAAAGAGAAGATGTCAATGGACCAAAGAGACCCCGGTCAGTTTAGTCCTACGGCTTTAGGATTACTAAGAATGTAAGTCAGGGACATAAATGTCATTAAGTAGAAAGACCAAGGGCAATATGGTCATTGGATAAAAAGGGTCAAACCAGTAGTTAGAAGTTAAGTTAAAACCCACAGATAGAAAGGCGGAAAAAGTTGATACCGATGGGCTGAATAACCCAAAGTCAGACCTAGCTCAACGGAAGAAATTTTATGAGAACTCCGCAGTTAAGCGTGCTCGCCCTGGAGCAATCTCAGGATGGGTGACCTACTTGGAAGTACGTAAAAGGTCATTGCACAAAAGATCAAGGGCGATAAAGGCAAGGGCAAAATGGGAATTATGAAAAGTTAGACAGTGTAAGGGCATTTTGGTCATTTGAAAAAGTCAAAGTCAAAAATTCAATTGTTGACCAAAATATTAGAAAAATTCACAGAGGCCCAAAAGATAAAGCAGAACTCACTGGTTGACAGAGATTCGACGGATTGTTGAAAATCGGCCTAGAATTTTATTTATAGAACTTTGAAGATTTAATGGCTGAAAATAATTATTTGAGGTATCAAGAGACCTTAATCAATTGAGTTTAGGGCATGGAAAAATTCAGTGAATTTTATAGTATTTAATAAAATTATTTCCCAGTATACGATTAAGGCGATTTCCCCGAAAATCGGGAAAAGACCGGAAAATCCCCGAAATATAGTTTATTTCAAAAATTAATTTTTGAAAATCTAGAGGGAATTTTGGGAAAAGAAAAAAGACTAGAGTATCAATGAAAAATGTAGAAATTTTTAACGCCCTAAAAGTATTTTGCCCTCCGATTGCATGTTTTCAGGGATTTTGGACAGGATAAAATAATCCTGTAAAATTTGAGGAAATCAAAGGGTATTTTGGGGATAATAAATTTATCATATGCAAGAGGAAAATATGGAGATTAAATGAGGAAGAAAATATCTCCAGAAAAGTAGAAAAAGATTTACCAGAATAAAGTTATGTTTACCGGTAAAAAGTGTAATCGGTAAAAGTAACCGAATGGGATCCAGTTTGGTTAACCAACCAGATTTTTAACCAAGTCTTAACCCCTAAGTTAAGCTCAATTATGACTACTTTTAGCCAACCAATAAGAGCCAAGCATATATTTTTTTTTAGATTAATTTTATTAATTAAAACTTCATATTAGATATTTATTAATTATGGAATCTTTAATAAACCAAAATTACTCCATCTCCTCCCTCATTTGGCGGTGGAATTCCAGCAGAAACTTGGAGC